>JAMKCH010009742.1:0-33736 GCA_023653785.1 Ophioderma brevispina | reverse complement strand
GTGCTCATGGGCGGACAACGTTAACCACCCAATAGCACCCAACATCCATCAAATGATATTTTGGCGGATTGTTTTGTAGTCGAATTGACATTATGTGTGAACAATACCCAACTGAATAATTATTCCGTGTCATATTCAAAATGTCAGGCCCAGCACGGACGACTGGTTTTGATGCGTTTTCACCCCTTGGTTAGGATGTACAAAACAGTGTCCAGTTATCTAGATACTGACTGATATGTCTGGAGTTCATACCGAAAGAGAGAAGTGTTGGGCCTAGGTGGTTCGGGTGCTTGCGCTGTATGCAATTTATCAAAATTCCCAGGTTCGAACCCCGGCGAGGATCGGGATTTATCTGTATACCACCTATTGATTAAATACAGAATACCACTATCCTCAATGGTTCACTGGAATTGGGCATGTGAATGCTGAAAGCCCCGTGCTTCGGAAGGGATGTTAAGAGTCGGCCCGTTTACAGTCACAACTGTACATTATATCGCAGCCAGTTTGAAAAATAAAGAAAAAAGTAGGGTGGAAACCCCTGACTGGTTACCAATCTACACCGCCTTAAAGGGCAACTGGCACATTTTCACAAAATATGAATTTCTTCAATTTGCTCTCAAATTAATAGTCTTAGGCCATTGAAGAACAGAGATATATTTTTACACATAAAGAAGAATATCCCACCCCAAAACAATAAGAACATTGATATGAGGATATAAAGACATCCAGGTAATTTGTAGGCCAATTTTTAAGTTTGCCATACTTTAATCAACAAATGTGTATATTACACGATATTTTTGACTCGTAACTCACTGATATTAAAACCACAAAGGTTATAGACCGGTCATACAGTGGGTCCAAACTGTACTTAGCGGTGAGAAACATGCATACGACGTGTCGTGGTTCTTGTGTTAAACGCCATTTTGCTGTCGTCAGCTGAATTTCGCGTCGCCGGCGACGCTAAATTCAAATCGTTCTTTACCCATAAGGAAGCTGTTGGTCTAAATTTAAATTTCGGGTGATGGCCTTTTTATATAAAAGCTTTACACCATGCAAAATATCATTTTTGAAAAATCTTGAGGGACACTAGTTTCAAATTTGCCATTGTCTCTTTAAGCTGACCATATTTCTAGGAGCATTCTGTATCATGGATACTGCGGCCCCGGAATTATCTTACTCAGTTGAATAAATCCTGAAATCACCACAAGCCTTCTACCAATGACTTGAACAAGACGACGAGTTGGACAACCTCCCCCCCCGCCCCACACACACACACTTTATCCTCAAAAATGGATTTTGGAATAAGTTTTCTTCTCATTACCCCAGGTAAATTTTAAGGCCCAGCAATTTTTCTTTTTGGCATGATTTTAACAAAATTGTCTCTCCAATGTGGTCACCATGTTAAAGGGGTATTACCCGATTTAAGGTACTAGCCTCATCTTGATACAATGCCTTGGCCCAAGACCCCATCTCTAAAGTTCCCGCACCGATAGTTGTCATCTTCCCGTGTTGAAGCGAGAGCTAGAAATGTGTGATTGGTTGTTAAGTGCCCCGGAGTACTTGAGTTACATTTTTTGTGGCCTCTAACTTCCAACCAATATCCTTTTAGTCCCTAATATTTCGCAGGATAAACGAAAAAATAGTAGTTTCCTTTTGATCCCAACATTTTGACCACTTCCATGACATCTTGGGTTCTGGATTAGCTTTAGCTGATGGGCATGGACCTTTACACACACTGTCCTGTTGGCCAATTTAGTACACATTTTTTGCTCTACTATCCAAACGCTAGACGAATTAACTCATATTTGTAAGATGTTGTTTTTGGTGATTATGCTTTTTGGGTGTGGAGAAGACTTAGATAGGAACTATTGGACCAGGTCAGTTCACGCTCCTTTAAGTTGTGTCCAAAATACACAGTCTATAAGCCTTTCAGCCACTGATCGAAATGTTTTGGAAGGTTTGGTTCAGAAATGGGTCACGGATCATGCAATCAGTTTAGCATCATTTTCATAAGATTGTGCCATTTCAAACGAACAGGCAGAAATTTCACGTTTCCACCCTGCCTTTGAATTGGGATCGGGGACCCCAAATCTAATTATAACACCCTTCTTTTATGGCAACTTTGAACATTACCTTTCACAGGCATAGTTTGCTAGACAGTTACCAACACGACTGTGCATAGATCTCACAAATTTGAAATTGGGGCCTCTAGAGTATTGCTTTAATTTTGAGTTCAATTCTTATTAAACTGAGAGCAATCTGTACGTATCTGATGCTGGTACTGCCTACGCAGGTCCTTGGCCATTTGCAACAAGAAAAATTAAAGAATGACTGATTAGTGTCTCAATACAGCATCATTAATAATTTAAAACTATCATTTTTATTTTTATCACATAGACAATGTCATGCTGAAATCTCTATAACTTCTACTACACACACATACATTAAATTTCAGAATCCTTACACAGGTCAAATAAGACCGCATATCTATAAATAGTATAAATGCTTATTTTGATTAGGTAATGCCCATATCGTCTGTATAACGCCCTGAGCAATGTTTTCAAAAAGGGAGCTTTTTCGGTTGTAAGCATTGTCCTACAATATCTTACAGACACTTGCTCCACACACACATTAAGATCAATGTTTGAATAATTCAGCACATCAACAGTGCTCGATGGCTGGAAAACGTTTCCTATTGAAGTCCCAATGTATTACAATTGCATGTGGCATGTGCTGTATTTTTGTGCAGTAGCGCTTGACTGAATAAATGTAAACCTCGTTTTGCATCCTTTGGGACTTCTAGTATAGGCCATGAGGCCAAAGCGAAAAAGATGCTCGGAAAGTACCTAGTTGCACACCCCTGGGAAAGTACATATTCTTCCGAAATAATTTTCCTAAAATTATAGAAAATCATTTCTACTTGTTTTCTCACTCTAGTATGTGCAATTCTCGAGAAATGAATTAAATGTCATCTCAATTTTATTCCTGAAAATCATTGACTACTGGATGTACACCATGATTCATTGACTCCATCAAATATGGGGGCTATTGATAAGTAAATTCCGTCTCGGTATGTAGAAGACCAAACACTTCACAGGATTCCTTGTTCATCTGGAACTGCAGAGCCAATGGTATTATCTACGGAGGGTAAGTACGGTATATCTTTTCTAAAATTGAAAGCTTAATTGCAACCACGTTTGAAATTCTCAAGACCTGAAATAATACCGAAAGCATTGTGGGGAAAAAGGGATGCGCCCGTAGTGATTTGCGTGTTCACGTTTCGTGTTTGCGAGCACCGAGTACCCGACAAAAACGTTTGTTCAATTTTCTCAGCTGTTCTATGAGGTTCCGAACCCAAGTACGATACCTATTGAAAACAACATAGTAACGGACCCGTCTGATGCAAAAATCTCATAGAACCCCTTCGTAATTCCGGAGATCTTTGAGGACTTTAGTTTTCGTTTCATGGCATTCGCTATGACGGACGATAAAGGTTAATCGCTCGCGCAGTACTACTTAGATAAGAGCTTTTGCAGTCTGTTGACACAGACTACCCACTTTCCGCACTGCCGTAGTTATTATCCTGCAACGAAAGATTTACAGGTGTTATACCATCAACCCGATGTTAACTAAGCTATTTTTATGACGTGGAAAACAACATTACACTGTCCTCTTTCACAAATATTAAGTTAGAGTTGTTACTTGTGTGGTTTCATTTTCTTTGACCCTATATTTTCATCCTTTTTCGAAAGGGAAACTAGGTGAAACAAAGCTCCTGATAAAAAAAATTGTTTGGCAAACTGGTGACCTAACATCTTTTGGCAGAACCAAACCCGTACTGGTCGCGTAACCCTATTTCTATGCAATTTATTGCTTTTCATAGCAGAAATCTAAATCATTCACCATATGAAATTCAGTTGAAAGCCGGTGCCGACAACTTTTAATTGAATAGAAAGAGGTCCAATATTAATAATTAATTATGGGGTTGGTTCTGCCCCAATATGTTAGTCATAACTGGAGTGGACGGTTGTTTTTTGGACTCAACTTGTCGAACCCCTCCCCTCTGTACAACAAAACGCAACCACTTCTCATTCGAAGATAGTAAAATAATTTTAAAAAAATTGGTTTGTGGTCAAAAACTTTGTGGCATGTTGGTTTTTTGGGTCAAAAAATCACTTTTTTTGAGCTAAAAAGCTTAAGAATATCAAGATTGTATTAATTTCTTAGCAAACAAATTGTAATCATCATGAATACGACATCTCTGACATTTATTTGTAGATTTCTGGTTTTGTACAATATATAAGGGTCTAGAATTTTAGGCCCCAAAATCACCTTTTTCCTTAAAAAAGCATCCCTTTTATCACATGGTCAGCACACCGATTTACCTGAACCCTTTATGCACTTTATAAAACATATCATCAATAACACAAAGATACCATAAAAATACGAGCTTATATTTTACCTGTAAAAATAGTAAATAATTTTCGCTTCAACTTGCAGCCAAATTTCATTTTTCGGCATAGAAATCATCCGCTGCCACAAATTTAAAACCACAACCTCATTTTCTTAAATCTTATGTATTTATCCTGTCAAATAAAGGTGGTTGTGTTTTGGTTGTACGGTGGGAGGGGTAACTCGAATACTAGAGGGACTTTTTCAAGGCTCGGCCCGCTCCGCTATTGCCAATCAAACTTTCTTGTCATGATTTTTGCTCATCCTTCGTTTTCTTCTTGAAAATGAATGACTATATACCACAAAGTTAATTAAACTCCCAGCAGAAGTTTGAGTTTTTATTTTCTTCTTGAATGATGCTGTAGCTCGATCTAAATGGGCAGTGAAAACAATTCAAAAGCTTTTAACGTCATGGACAATAAAAATGGTTTTGCATGTCCCAGAGAATCTGAATCCTTGTCCTCTTCATCCTATTCATAACGGTTTGATTTACTTATCAATAGCACCATTATTTGTGAGTCATGAACGTGTGTAACATCTCTTGGTCACTGATATTCAGGGGGACAAAAGGAGATGACATTTTAATTAATTCAATTTTCACGAAAATGTGCACATACTAGAAGTGAGAACCACGTAGGAACTGATTTTGTAATTTAGACAATTATTTTAGCAAAATTATGTACTTGTAAGGGTGCGTCACCTTGTAAACGCTATGCGATCTTGTCCGCTAGCCTAATTGAAACAGCTTTCCGATGACTGGAGTCACAGTCTGTATTAATAATAGTGTTATAAATGAGATTCTGACAACCACTTATGCTCCTGGCAAAGTTGTGACAACCATTCCAGAATGGAGCTATTCATTATATGAGTGCCGGTCACATACAGTTAATAGTTTATGTCCTGTAAATGTTATCAAAGGATTAGAATTGCGAATTTGCCACATAAATCCCTCGCTGGTCTTGTGATCAGTTAGCTGACCTCACGATACAGTGGTCTGGGATTCAAATCTCACTCCTGCTTCTTTAAAATATTAAAAATTTTGACTAGGAGTTTTTTATGTCCCCTCTTTAATACTACAGGAAACATGTTCTTTTTTTTTTGTTATTATAGCCTTACCCCTACAATACCCAACCATAAGGGCCAAAAATAAAAAAGAATTTGTTACTGTAGAACTTTGGAGGGGGGGGGGGGTACATATGGACTCTTGCCAAATGTTCATCCTTTTTTCGAAAGGGAAACGAAGGTGAACAAAGCTCATTAGAAAAAAAATTGTTTCAACTGTGAACCTAACAGCTTTGTGCGAACCAAACCCGTACTTGTCGCGTAACCCTAGTTCAGGCAATATTAATTGCTTTCATAGCAGAATCGAAATCATTCACCTATATGAAATGCATGTGAACCGTGCCGAACCAACTTTTAAATTGAAATTAGAAAAGAGGTCCAATATTTAATAATGATTAAGTTATGGGTGTAGGTTCTCCCCAAGATGTTAGGTCATAACTTGTAGTGGAGCGTTTGGACTGCAAAATTGTCGACACACCCTCCCCTCGGTACCACAAAACGCAACCTTCTATTCGAAAGATGTACTAAATCATTAAAAAATAATGGTTGTGGTCAAAAACTTTGGTGGCCGGGTTGTTTTTTTGGGTCAAAAAATCACGTTTTTGAGGGCTAAAAACTTAGAATATCAATATTTATTAATTTCTAGGCAAAAGCAAATTTTACTCATCATGAATACTATCATCTCTGACTTTATATTGTAGATTTCTTTTTATACATATATAAGGGTCTAGAATTTTAGCCGCCAAAATCACCTTTTTTCTTAAAAAAGCCTCCTTTTTTATCACATTCAACAACGAGTATTATTACCTGACCCTTTATGCAATGTTAAAACTATATCAATAACAAAAAGGATACCATAAAATACGATTAATATTTTTACCATTAAAAATATAAATAATTTCGCTTAACTTGCAGCCCATATTCATTTTTCGGCATAGAAATCATCCCTGCACCAATATTTCAACCACAAACCACATTTTCTTAAATCTTATGTATGTATCCCTTCAAATAAGGTGGTTGTGTTTGTTGTACGGTGGGGCGGGGTAAAACTCGAAACTAGAGGAACTTTTCATGACTCGGCCGCTCCGCTATTGCCAATCAAACTTCTTTCATGATTTTTGCTCATCTTTCGTTTTCTTCTTGAATAAAGATTAAATATACCATCAAAGTTATTAAACTCCGAGCAGAAGTTTGAGTTTATTTCTTCTGGAATAGGGTGTAGCTCGATCTACATCGGGCAGTGAAACAATAATTCAAAAGCTTTTTACGTCATGGACATAACAATGGTTGTCCCAGAGAATCTGAAGTTCGTTGACCTATTCATCCTATTCATAACGGTGGAATTTACTTATCAATAGCACCATTATTTGCTGGAGTCATGGAACGTGGTGTACATCTCTTGGTCACTGATATTCAGGGGGCAAAAAAGTCGATGAACAGTTTAATTCATTTTCAGCGAAAATGTGGCACTACTAGAAGTGAGAACACACGTAGAACGATTTTGATAATTTTAGACAATTTATTTTAGCAAAATTTGTACTTGTAAGGGTGCGTCACCTTTGTAAACGCTATGCGAGCTATGCCCACTACCTAATTGAAACATCTTCCATGACTGGAGGCACAGCTGTATGAATATAGTGGTTATAATGAGATCTGACAACCACTTTATGCTCCAGAGCATAAGTGTGACAACGTTCCAGAATGGAGCTATTCATTATATTGATGCTGATTCCAATAGCAGTATCGATTATTCCTAAATGTTATCAAGGATTAGAATTGCGAATTTGCCACCTACATCCTCGCGGCCTTGTGATCAGGTAGCTGACCTCACGATACAGTGATCTCGGGTCAATCTTCATCCGTCTTCTTTAAAATAATAAATTTTGAAAGGTTTATGTACCCCTCTTAAAATACACAGGAAACATGTTCTTTTTTTTTTTTTATTATAGCCTTACCCTACCAATCCCCAACCATAGGCCAAAAATTAACAAAGAATTTGTTACTGAGACCTTTTGAGGGGGGGGGGGTATCATATGGAACTCTTGCCAAAATGTTCATTATTTTTTTTCAGGTTAGAGGGGAAAATTCTAGGTCCAAAAAATCAGAAAACCAATAGCTGCCCCTTTGATGTTAGTGAATGAAAAGACCTGCTCCGGGAGCATGGTGTGGTGATAAAAACTACCGCATGCTGAATATAGCATACATGTCAAGCCCACTGCATAGCCCGCTTGGACATATTCCAATGAACATAGCAATTTCCTTTGAAAATCTAATACTTATTGAAGGCTCTTCACTTAATTTGACCACATACCCATGTACAAATTAGCCAGTTTCTTATCGGCCCCGCCAATTTGCAATTGCAACATCAGTCAGGTCGGTTTTCCTTGAGAGCCTGCTACTGTTATCCTGGTAACTAGTACTACCTGTCCCAGGGCCGGGTTGATGGCGGCTAAACTGCCCCATTCCTAAGGAATTGATGAGGGTAGCGGGTTACCCTGGTGAACTAAAAAGAAGATCCACCTACAAGGGCATCAGCCATGGGAGCTAATTGGCAGCCATCCAGCACAATGCTGCCTTACATGGTGGGTGTGGTTGCTCAAGGGCTAGGCCCACCGCCGAAAACGGATTGGCATCAGGAAGGGTAACCGGTCAATTATCTTTTGCTCAAAGAAATCCTCACACACAGTATTGCTGAGTGTGAGGTTATCCGGCCACCCCGCTCAGTGGGGACAACTCCGATTTATAGCTTTGGGTTTACACACTGTTACTATGGTTAATTATTGTGTATACTTGCATGCTCATGATTTGGGGGTGATTTTTAGGACATTTGGTTCAAACAATTAGGTGTGTTTCCTACTGGAAAGCATTTTATAACAGACATACGTACATTAGGCCAAGAAAAAAAAAAAAGAAAAAAGTTTGCCTCATAAGAGCTAGTACATTTTGTTCAAATTGTCTTTTAGTGCATTTTTTTAATTGCTGACTTAATTTTTATTTTTTTAAATTCAGAAAGGTCCAAAAATGGCAATTAAAAAATCCTGCATTTCACATTGCCAGTTTTCTAAAAAAAAAAAAAAAAACGCATTTTGGCATTATTCCACATTCTCTGAGACAACTTTTTCTTTTTGGCCGTGATCTGATTGCGTCAATTTTTAAAGCAATAATGGCACATTTTTGAAGGCGCTCCCAATTTTCAAATTTGATATTTTGGCCCTGTTACGTTGGTGATTGTCTAGGAAACTATACCTGCGAACGAGAATGCTAAAAAATGCATATTTATCATAAAATAAGCGATTCTGTAATAAGAATTTGGATCCCAGATTGAACTTAATGGCAGAGCTGGAAATGCTACGTTTATATCCGTCCATGATGAAATAGTGCCACCTCGAGAAAATAACCTCTAACTTGATTTGCCTGAACCAATAAAACAACTAATGGATGAGCGTAGACACGTACACGGCGCTATTTCCCGGCTATTTCACATTGGAAGGCTGTTTCCAGCAGCCGTTGAATTATTATCGGGATCCCGATAATAATTATTCTAATTACAAAATTCCTTCGTTTGTGAGACACAGACATTTTTGAGCTTAACCATTTCACAGGTATGGTTTACTAGCCAGTTACCAATGCAACCGTGTAAAAATCTTTTTTGGAAAATTGGGGGCGCTCTTCAAAAAATGTGCTAATATTACTTTAATGTGATAACGAAAAATGCCATTTTAAAATTCTATTCAGGTAAACAGATACCACATTTTAAGTAGTAATTTATTAGACAAGCCAAAAGTTTGTACAATACAGCTGTACTAATTTACATATTACTCATGGAAGACAATGTTTGTAGTTCTATGTATAATTACAACGTTTAAAAATGAACTATTGTTCGATTCTAAACAGAACTTAGAACTGCATTTATCCAATCAGTAGCATAACAGACAGGCAGTTGGGGGAGATTGCCAGGCCAGAGAGCTTTGACCGTACTGGGAAAAAAGCTTTAAAATCATGCTAAATCAGCCTTTTTTGCCTGCTCACTGGGAAATTTTCCCCTTCAACCAGGAAAAAAATCTGCCTCAAAACCTGAATTTGCCCGGTCTGACAAGTGACCCCTGTTACACCCCTGAATCCAATCTTTTTTGCAACATGCTACTTGTTAATGGGAAATATCAGTTTACTTGGTTATAGTCTGTCCCAATAAAAATATACCACTCAAATCATAATCTTTTGACTATCTTGCCATTTTTTTTGGATAAAGGTTGAATAAAATTTCTACTTCATCCTGTGTTTTTTTTGCATATACGTAATGCTTCCATTTACTAATCACTGTGTGAAATATAGAAGCTCAAATTGGAGTTCTTCATGTAGAAAGTCAGATCTTTGTTACAAAATTTCAGATCCAGAATTTTTGTTATACATGGTATCCCATGGCAATGTTATGCTATACATAGAGGTTTACTGCCTCAAAACGAAAAATCTGATCCATCTCAAACTTTGGAATATGGCATTTTAGGGGACTATCTTTAGTTCTAGGTGACTATTTACACACACAAATATAAATTTTGAAATTTCTGAGTCAGCCTTTAAAGGTGCATTTTGTGATTTCAGCACCTTCTGTTTTATCCATTGATCACTATATCCTTGAGAAAAGCTTACTCTCAAAATTTGAGCTCATCCTGATTTTGCGGTTTTGTGTTATGAGCAATTGCTTGTTTCCCACGGTCCCATAGGCTACTGTGCTGTAATTGCTGTCCGTTTATGGACAGAAAATTCAAAATTGCTAATTTCTTACAGATGCAATTGAATTTGCACGCAAGATTGGGCACACATGGATTACTAAGGCTAACGGTTCAGATAATATAAAATCTCAACATTTTTTAGTTAAGTCGGGGGGACGAGGCTGTGGATCACGAAATGCCCCTTTAATAGGGAATTTATAGCTGACCAACACATTTGTCTCGCACACTAGGGAGAAAATGGGTGTACCTCAGTTTTGTTTTTGGCGAGTGGTAATTGGGTATATTACAACTGCCCATAGGTTATTGTACAAATGATTTCCGGTCACCATAAACAATGCATATTCAGCTTGAAGGATTACAATGATAAAGAATTCAGCCAAAATATTTTGCAGATGAGATGAGAAAAATACAAGCTTTTGCATTTTCAGGAGAATGGTGCATATCTATTGCTAAGATTTGACCTTATTATTAGGTTGCTTTTGGTCTTATCACTTGTAGGGTGTTAGAATACCTAAACTTATTACAGCCATGCAAAAATCTGATTTTTGATATTTCTTTTCAATTTTCTGATTTAGCAAATCACTGATAGTGCCTTTAAACTACAATTAATCTAGATCTGAGTGGTACATTTTTTTGAGAGAGGGTTATGCTGTATAGCACCTAATTTCCTCATTTTAATAAGCAGCTCTTACACACTCCGTTACTTCACCCAAATTACACACGTAATTCTGAAGCAGAAAACTTTACAAAAGTCATGTATTTACATATTAATACCAAGCATTGTAATAGTACTGAAAAGAAACATCACAAATGTTATCATTGTACATATTGAGTTCGCTTATTCATGCCAGGTTACTTTAGCTTGCTCAATTTTCTCTCAGAGGGTGTTTTGAATCAATCCCATGATGCATAGCAATGCGCCTATACCGTACTAAACACATGTCAGTACTTAGGGATAAAAAGTGTTCCAAAATATTTAAGAACCACAAGACATTTTATAATCATGCAAAAAATTCCCTAAGTACTAACGCTTTGTGGACTAAAATGAGCGATAAGTCTGGGTTTTTATGTAAGAATAGGATTTTTACGTGATCACATGACCCTATTGAGGTGAAAATTCCCCAAACTGGTGCATTGTGGGATTGACTCAAAACACCCTCTGATTTTCTCCAAAGGAAAACCATTCTACTATACTCTGTCCAGCTCAAAGTACGAAGTACTGAGTGACGGGGCGTACACAATGAACCGCTTTCAGTGCGCGCGTAAGCACAAGCGCACTGCAACTGAAAGGCGGCACTGGGTATACGCGCTCGTTGCCATTTCATACTTCAGACAGACGAGACAAAGTATACCTTCGTTACCATTCCCCCAAATATATGGTGCAGTTATTAATGTGTCACAAGTAAGTCAATTTTCAGTGGCGGCGCCAGAGGGGACGGGGAAAATTTCCCCCTAATTTTTTTTCTTTCCCCCAGTTTGTTCCCCTGGCCAGAAGAAAAATGGATTTTTGGCACAAAATCAGCTACTTCGGGTAAAAATCACCAAGTTTTGCCCCACAAAATTTTACTTTTTCCTCATTTGCCTCCCCCCAAAAAAAGTCTGGCGCCGCCACTTAATTTTGCTATTGCAATACCACATTACACATTTAATTAACACCATACTCCTTTGAATCGGAATTAAGCACATCACGCTGATAAGCCGACACACTGAATACTCTACCAAGATGTAACTATCTCTAGAATGGGGGATATGTTACCAAATTTAGGTAATGGCATTGACACAAGATGATTTTCTGACGATTCCATGCAATTTTCTCTCTACTCCATAACAACATTGATAATGAAGATCATCTTTAGGTAGCTTGGATATCTAAATGGTGTCGTCCACTCTGTAATTTGCACTTGGTTGGTTGGTTGTAACCCAAAACATTTTTCAGGTGGTGGCGGGCAAGAATCCCAAATTTAGCTGAAAGAGTCGCACAAATGTCTGATATTCAAAAGTGTTTTGCCGTATTGATTTTCTTGCCTTCTTTATTCCCCTAAATAAGCTTCTTGCTTATATTTCAACCAACATTTTAAACAAACCAAAATAAATGGCTTTCTACAGTTGTAAATCTTTCTCAATTTACTATGTAATTAAAGGGGAAGGGAAATTATTGAATGCAAATAAAAACTCCTGTCCATCTTACAAATAATATAAAATATTCAATTATTTGGGCAAAATTAAATTGCCTATCAAATAATATTAAATTGACAACCCAATTATTATTAGGTTTATAAAACTACAATATTGAAAGAAATGAATGCACTATATTTGCCCACTTTCTTACAAATCACTTTTTCTCATGAGCTGAATTTGTGTGAAAAAAAAATCTATAAACAATATTCAACATTATAAAAGTATTCTTTATAATACTTCAAGAATCATTTTGCAAGTACATACACAGCAACAAAGCAAACCAAAATTACATAAAATAGATCAATGACAACCAAGAGAAGATTTTGCTAATTCCCACAATTCAATACGCACAAGTGACAAAAATGCCACACCGGTCCATAATGCATTGCAAAAACGTCCAAATGGAAGCATGGCCTGCAGTATCACAACATACGGAGGTCCGGTAAGTACGTATATCCTGTTTCTAAAATTGAAAAAAAAAGTTGGCATAAATTGAAACCAGCGTTTGAAAATTCTCAAGACTGGAATAATACCGAAAGGCATTGTGGGAAAAAGGGATGCGGCCCGTAGCGATTGCGTGTTCACTTTTCCGTGTTTGCGAGCACCGAAGAACCCGACAAAAACGTTCAATTTTCTCGCTAGGTTCTATAGGTTCAGACCCAATTACGATACGTATTCAAAACAAAACATAGTAACGGACCCTCTGATGCAAAAATCTCCATAGAACCCCTTCGGTTTCAGGAAATATTTGATTTAGTTTCATTTGCATGCATTCGCTATGACGGACTGATAACGTTAATCTCTCACGCAGTACTAATTTAGATAAGATCTTTCGCAGTCTGTGACACAGACTACACACTTTCCAGACCGCCGTAATCACAACAGTGCATGGCTCAAGTTTAGAATCAAATAACTTTTTAATTACACTGGCAATAGAAGTAAAATGATCCTGAAAAGCATTGGGGACATGTAAAAGAAACCACGTCATAATTCTTCCTATTGCCAGTTGAAATAAGAGTTAAGAAAACACCTTTTTTTGAGAGGGGATGTGTACACTGAAACCGATGTAGATTGATACACAATGGTTCTGTGTGAGTGTGTGAATCAAATAGCTGTATGGGAACTCAGTGAAATTTTCTCTTATTGACAACTGAGGGCTCATGTGACTCACTAACTCATCTTCACAAGCATTATTTTGAAAAATGTTAAATCCTAGCTAACAGCCATTTCCCACAATCCACAATAGATCTGTATGTGTTCTTTCCAGCTCTTAAATTATATTTTGAAAAAATACACTTAAGCAAATGCTAAAGCCCCCTGGGGTTTATTTGATCTTTCCTCGTTCAAACTTGCCCTTACGATACTCCTACATTGTTTCTTTATTCCATTTTTGTGTATACACTAAACTGTTAATTCTATTACCCTTACTGCCCATTATTGGAAATCAAGTGCGCTGATTGGTCAATTGCCTTTGCGTCAGAGCCCATTATTCTGCAATAATGGGCCTTTAGATTGGCCCTAAACATGTATAGCAACCAGAACACATTTTGACAGGAATTTTGAAATTTGACGAAGAGCAGAAGACACGTTCTTTTACAAGAAATTAAACTACTTTAAACAAATATTCAAATCTCCCAACACCAAAATATGTTTTGATATATCATTCTGCATATTTAGCAGGCCAACATACTGTAAATTTTAGAGTTTTGAACATAAATTTGAGTCAATTTACATCTGTATGACCGCCAATTTATATCCGTGTAAACAGCGGAGACATTTAGATCGTTGGGTCTATTTATACGGCAGAAAAAGGTTTCCAGCAAATTTTGACGGCAATAAATGGCAGACAACACACCTGCAGATGATACATTCCTGCGCTGATGCATCATGAGCCGCAGCTGTACGTGACACGCAGCAAAATTCTGATGTCATGCGCGGTGTCTATCAATACATATTCAGGGGCCACCGATAATTGTTTACAAGACGCTCAAAATATGGACTTATTTTGAGCAAATAAATAGCCAAATCAGATGTAATAGAATAGAAATAAAGGGTTCGCGGTATCGTTTATGGACGAATAATGTGTCCTCGGCAGAAAAACGTATAAATAATGGGTTCGGCTGCGCCTCACCCATTATTTACGTTTTTTCTGCCTCGGACACATTATTCGTCCATAAATGATACTGCAATCACCCTTTATTTCTTAATTATATTGCCATGTTTAAACTTATAGCATCATTATATCACTGATCATGAGTTGTTATTTGATCAAACATTACTGTGTCATATAACCTATATCTTTTGAATAATATCTAACATGAATAATGTATATTATCAACAACAATCATGAATTGAATTTTGTCTAAAATACTTGGTTATTGTATTCTCTATGCTTTGTATTTGTATCATATGAAACATGTTCTGAATGAAATAAAGTTAAATCTGAAATCAAATTAGGTGTCAAAAGGGTCTTCTTTCACTTTCAATAAAATATTTGGAATTTTAAAATGCTGATCAAGGATTTGTGCTTTATTTTGGTAATGGCAACAAATTTGTTCAAGAAATTTTTGGGCATCCATTATTGTGTCATACGTAGTGATTTCATATCAATAAGACACCAATAGATTTCTTACATTGTATTTGGCTACAGAAATGCCTTGAAAGTGAAACAAAAGGCAATTTTGATTTAACTTCAATATACAACATAGGTTGAGTTTAGTATTTGCTCCTATAGTAAATTAGAAATTTCACAATTTTTGTACCAAAAAAAACTCCTCAGCTTAATCCTTTCACACAGGGATACTTTTGATAGAGAGCTTTACATTAGTGCAGAAATGAGAATTTTCATATTTTTAGGGATACCTGTTATGTGAAATCTCTTGTTACACCGTTAAGTTCATAAATGTCCTTTTCTCTTTAATGCAAACCTGCCTGATTCTACTTTACAAAGGAATTGACCACTTGAACAAGACCAATGTTCAAGCCACAGAAACTATAGCAGATAGCTGTAGGAATACAGAGCAAAAGATTATGAATTATGCACACTTAATAAATATTGTCAGGTGGCCGAGCGGTCTAAGGCGCTGAACCGTCGGCAGAGTATAAGATCGATCGAGCGGCCCGGGTTCGAGCCCCGCAAGAGTCGGGTTTCTTGGTCATACTCAAATAGTTCCTGTAAGGTCGGAAATTGCATAATTGCACTGTAGTGTGATTATGGAATTTCTCCTCGCTCCCACCCATTGCGTAAAATGTGCAGGTGTATGCAATGGGTGCCCGGCGCCTCATGGTTCGGAGAGTCATGTAAAGCTGTTGGTCCCGTGTGTCAGGGGAGTCCTTCCTGAACACGTAAAAAGTTGCAGACCTTATCGAAAAGAGTAGGGGACCATCCCGGGTCTGTTACCTGCACTCATCACTCTAGGTACCAGGGTCCCTTCCAACCCGCACTAGGCCAGCGTGGAAGGGTAGGCCGAAATCCAGCATGGAAACATGTTGAGGCCTTAGTCCAGCAGTGGACTGACAAAAAGGCTGATGATGATGATAATGAAGAATAAATATTTTCATCAATTTCAAACATACTTAGGAACAAAAGCCAAATTCTGCAGCTGCTCGCACTACCACTTTTTGGTCGTTATCCATTGCTGTTTTTAGCATCGATTTAGAACTTTCTGCACTACAAATATCACTATCAACATAGAAGAGAGCATATACGGGTACAGAAATAGAGGTGTTTTGCGCCCTATCGACAAACCAGTGAAACCAGCATGCACCATTATTGGCTAGCACCATGCGTGACCCGTCTAGAGCGCTCTCACGTCAGTCACGTTGCTCGCAGTTTTTATGTATAGGTAAACAAGTACACAACACTTATATTTGTTTGTGTAAATGAGTATACTAGTCAAATTTGACTACACAGTCCATCATACTATGGATGCAACTCAGGTTAGTCCAACACTTTTTTCTGACACACTTATGATTTCAGAAACCATACTGGAATAAACATGATTTATTCCGTGAAGGGTTTCCAAATTGATAAGTGTGTCAGAAAAGTGTTAGATGGGTCAGGTTATGTGCCTCATGTTGTACAGGGGGCATGTCTGGCCTGTCTTTGATCTGTTTTGATTTTACAAATTTATTTTGCAGACTGGACATAGCACAGGGTGCATACACAATCATAAGGGTATGTTTGGATTTAATTTTTGAGTATTTACCCTTCCTGTGCACATCCAAGATGGCTGCCAGTCATTGGTGCAAAATTCTGAAGCCTTTACAATGGTTAATTTTTATTACAAATGTGAAAATTCAATTTTATCTTGGTGAAAAAGTATTCGGCAGCAACAGTTTGCTTCACATTACAATTTATAATCAATCAATGCCCCAAATATTTAAAAATGTCTGATTACAACACCTGATATACTTCGTACAGCCACAACTAAGGAGTGGTATCATAGCTTTCGCGCAGCTCTTGTGCATGCGTATCTCTCACGCCGACTTTGTACGCTCGCGATTACAGCTGCGACTTACTGCGATGTGCACGTTTAACACTGCACGAAAGTGTGATGACCAAGTAGCCGAAAGGCTACTGTGTGCAGTAAGGGTTTTAACCTTTATGATCAGCTACGGTACATGCAAGGACAGCAGGATTTGGCCTTCTTTTACGTTTTTTATGTTCATCGTTCAAGATATGTTGGAGAAGATGCACACACAAGCACACTGATTTCAAGATAAGTAATAGTCAGCATAAGTATTACAAGCTTATCTTCATGCTGCTTTTGTTCAAAAATGATCTGCAGTCAAAGGCTTAAGGGTACAAAGAGTGCCATTTATCTACCATTTTAAAAAAATTTCAAAATGCTTGCCACTGCGCAAAAGCGAGCATCATAACTAGGTGTTGATACCAATGTGCCCATTTGGCTACTTTTGGTAAAGCACTCTGCTTTCTTTTCTGATGGTCTTCACAAAGGCTCTTAATTATCAGATGTACGGAACTGTTATGGTAAATTACTTAGTGTGCAAGAGCTCTACAGGTGAATCAGGGTCCCCAAATTATTAGCATGTACCCAAAGGTGGAATGAATGAAGCGTAGGAGACAGAGTACAGAGAAAACATGAATCTGACAAAGTTTAAAGGCGGACATTTATTGTGAAAACGTGATACATTCTGGATTTTTTAGGCCACAACTCAACATGCAAAAGGACAAAAACAAACCAAAACTGCAAACTTCTTTGATTATTTCTGTAGGAGATATATCCTTCACCGTCAGAGGGGGATTTGGTTTTTTATTATATAATTAAAGGTAGAGAAAAATTGATCAATTTGCAACAAACAAACCAGTAGACAAAAAACATACAACCTTTTCTCATTAAGTTGTCACCTTATCTGCAGTCCTCGACAGGATCAGCACATATAAAAAACAAAAAATCATGAAGCCATTCGATGTGTCTTCTGGGGTTTCAGGTACCTGAACTTAATTAAAGATTATTAAAATTGATCTCTGCGCAGGAATTTTGGAAAAGATCAACAGCAAAATGGTATTCTACCAGAATCCAAAACGTCACACTATTTTGTAAAACCTACTTATATACTAAGAGAGATATGAAGCTCTCTATTAAATGTGGCAAATAATTATGTTCATATGAGGCCTTAGTAGAGTATCACAACTGAAAGGTGTGTGTTCCGATCGTCTTTGGGACCCCCCTGATTTATCCAGAAAATTGTATCAATTTTTATCAGATGAAATGCCGTATTTTCTTTTTGTTGTCCTGAATTTGAGCCCTCAAAGCTCATTTCAATGCCAAGATATAAACAAAAAAAATGTGTTTTAATGGTTAACCCATCAATATGCATTATTGCTGCTACCATCAAAACCACAAGTTTGTTTCCTACGGTACTTGATGGTGCGTATGTGCAAGTGCCAGGCTCTAATCGAGTAGAGAACACAAAAGCCATAAATCGGAACAGCCACCTTTAAGAATCAAACTATTAAACTACATTTTATAATGCTGGTAGTTCGATGTATTATGTATACGTATTCCCTCCATTTATTTGTCATGTAACACATGAAATTCAATAAATTTAAGCTATAAGTTAACTGTAATTACTATTCCAAAATGAACAAAAATTGTTAAGGGTTGCCAAATTCAGAAACCTGTCCACCTACTTTTGCTTTAAACTAGTCCTACAGAATTGATAACTTCAAAAAAATTATTTTCTTTGATGTTTTCCAGTGCAGTTTTGGCATACAAGTAGAGAAAATTAAAATTTGGTTTTCATGAAAATGTTTTTTTTTTTTTTTCAAAATCAGGCTGAGACACACCTGAACGGTATATATCCCAGATTTGTAATACAGTTGGCACAAAAAGTATATCGACATGTTTTTCGATCAGTATTGTGCTATTGTGCTAAAGTCGATAATTTTGAAAGTTTTCGAAATATACCTTTTGTTGCCTAGGTCTTGCTCTTTCATTTAACACCTCATTTGTAAAAAATCGTGCAAAAATGGCCGAGATAGAACACCTGAAAGACGTAAAACCCCCAAACCAAGAGTTGCAGTTTTTTTTAATTTTTTCAATGGTCACTGTGTGGTACAACGCAATAATATGTGTGTATTGATTTTACACAGAGGGTTCCGACTGAATGAGAGAAAAAAGCATAATTCAATAGTGGATTTTGGTCAGCGTGCAACTTTCAGTTTGGGGGTTTCAGGCATTCTATCTCAGCCATTTTTGCACGTTTTTTTTTACAAGCAAGATGTTAAATGAAAGAGCAAGAACTAGGCAAACAAAATGTATATCTTGTAAACTTTCAAAATTATCGGACTTTGGCACAATACTAATCGAAAAACATGCAGAGATACTTTTGTGCCAACTGTATATCTGCTTCTCACACTCTTAATAAACCTGCAGCTAACAAGTTCTTGTAGCCATGTCATACAGCCTTACTAAATATACAACTTTCCTATATGTCAGATGCGGTGAATTAAAACATTGAGGTAGTTCTGGGGTTGTCTTATGTTAGCAGAGGTACATCGAAGAGATCGCACACGCCTTCGCTGTCGTCTAAATTGAAGTAATAGTCCTGGTCTCCAGGGGGCGGTGATAATCGCAGCAGAGGTGCATAGGCTGTGGAGGAAATGCAATCAAGGGAGAAAAGCACATTAGAAATGACATCACTGCTAGTGTTGCCTGCCGCTGCGGTTTGTGAATGATAGGCCTCATATGACCTTTTACCTTGATAGGTGACCTTTGACCACACAAACAAATGAGGGTTCTGTGTAATATCCATAAACCAAGTTTATGAGGTATACGTACCTTCATCTAATAAGTCCTCCCATTGAGTGCTATCCCAGGGCAAATCAAGGCTAGGATTAAACAGCATATCTGTAGGAATGTCTTTTAAACTATCAACTGAAAAGAAAAACAGAAAAATTATGGTTAATAAGCAATAATTATTTGCATGATTAATCTGTGTGGATGATGTTTATTGGGCACCTTTGTTTCAGACCACTAAAAAGAGAGAGGATACATTTTTAAGGTTAGGCAGTGGTATTCTCTACAGTCCTTTAAGCATACACAGCCAGATTCCTACTCACGGTTGTAACCCGGAGCTTAGGCTACTCCATGTGTACTCTAGCTCTACTCCAAGGGTACCCCTTGATGCATCATCGATGCGGACCTACAACTAAGTACTTGTGAAGTACACAAGCCACTAGGTTCATAAAAACTATGTTTACTTAGTAGTACCCATCCTATAGTGTACTCTGCAGTTGCCTGCTAGGTGACTGACAGGTAACCATGTAGGCCACCAGTAGTGGAGTACCTCTGCAGCTACTCCTCGGGAGTACCTTCACAGGTACTCCCCTACGGCTGCCTAGTAGGCAGCACTTTGGCCCATAGAGGGCGCCAAAACATTCCATTGTTGTTTACCTCTTTCTGTTCATTTTCAAGCTTATTAACATCCATATTTGAGTTCAGCATCACAAAAACCCCTATAAAATGACAATTTTGTTGTAAAAACATATAACCTGGTGACCAAAATGTTAATAATGGATAGAATTACAAAAATAATCACACAGAGCCCAAATCTCAGTTGACATGGGGAGTAGCCACGCAGTGGTACTCCGCATGGGGGTGACTAGACTGGTTTAAGGTTACTGCATGTGTACCTAAGTGGATGAATACCCCCACTTTTGTGGCGGCGATGTGGGTACCCCTTGCGGGGAGGTACTGCGTACCTACTGAAGAGGTACTCCCAGGTAATCCCATGAAGAAGCTGGTTGTGTACTTTAAATCTGCACCAAAGTGGCCACAAAGACCAGGTCCCTTCAGACTTCACTGCACGAATACTTCACTGCACTTGCAGTGCAGTGAAAATGGTTAGGAAACCATCTCTGACGAAACACCACAGCAACAACAAGCAATGAACTGTGTTTTGCTGCTGTGTTGAGTCATAAGATGGTTTTCATCCATTTTCATGCATTGAAATGTGGAGGGAGACGTATGAATGGACCTGATGTAACACTACAGGTATGGAAACTTCACGTCGGTATATGCTCAACTATAAAAATATGGAAGGAAAACTGGCTGGTTGCTACTTTAACATTTTTATAACACCTCTATACAGAATTGCGATTTTGTTGCACTCAAATAAAAATCATAAAAGTATAACAACCATTATTGTTTTTTTAATTTCCCCTAAAATTTAAACCTTAGTTCCAATCATCTACGCATCAAAAATCTTCCTAAATAAACATTAGAGACAAAAACCTATTCCCCCACCCAGAGCGATGGATTACAAAAGAATAAGACACGCCTGTCTCTCTCCAAAGTAACTATACCAAAAAGGTAAAATCTTCTTACCTGGACAATTCTTGAACCGTTTGGCTGCACCTCTCTACCGTGGTCGTTGTCACCTTCGGAGAGATGTACTTGCTCCAGCCAGAGCTTGTGCAGCTGAAGCAGGAGCGGCTGGCACAGCTTTGGCAGGCAACAAACGACCTGCCGTGGGTCGCGGTGGGTGGAACAGATGCTTGGGGGCGTGGACCACGACTTCTGATTGTCGGCTGCAGATCGTGCGGTTGGTAGGGAAACTACTACAGGACTACTGTTGGAATCGTCTTTGTTGACGAGGATAACTTAAATTGGACCGTGGGGCTTTTGAGATGGATTATGATAACGATGTTCTTTTTGCCTTGACCCCTGTGAGAAGACATTTTAATGAAAAACAAAATATTCTGTTTTATTTTTCTTTTAAAAACCCACACACATCATATGCATACATACAAATGAAGTATTATCATTACCAAAATTAGCCATAGAACTACCAAATAGTCATGATCATAAGGACTAGAAATTGTTAAAAACATAAATTTTTTTGTCAGTTTTTACCAATGCTGATTGTATAAAAGTTGTTGAAAGCTGTGGCTATTTGTTCACTAAACACCCAGAGCGTTATCTAGCTAGTGCATTTCTTGTAGGGGTGGTCAATATGTGCCCCCCCCCCCCCCCAAAAGAAAGGGTCTCCAGAGAAATGCAAAAATGTAATGCAAAATGCATTTTTTTTAATAGAAAATGCTAATTATAAAATGCGGGATTTTTAGAAGCAGCGCATTTTGTACCCCGTTTTTTTTCCCCAATTTTCGGCCGTCAAACCATATTTTCATTTTTTTTTCCATTCATTTGTTTACAAAAAAAATGAGTAAAAACCTACAAAAAATATGCGGTCAAGACCCAATTTTAAAACACATTAGTGTGCGGTGTTCTGAGACCTTTTTTTTTTTCCTGGCCTAACATTTTTTTTCAGGTGAGTAAGAATCTATAGCCATTTTGCAGGCTAAATAAACGACTATGTGACATATTTTACTTGCTGTATTTTTGACCTGGTTTCTCATGGATTTTAATTTTGGCATGTTAAGTCAATGGTGAAATTTTTAACCATTGTAGCCATAAGACTTCAAAAGTTGATGTTCTTCAAATCCATTTGAACACACGCGACACTTTTTTTGTACCAAGGGTGTATGAGTGAACCCACAATGCCCAATTTTGGAAATTTCACTTCAATAAGGTCCATGTAAATTCCAACAAAAATCAAACACACTCCCTATTTTTTAACAACATAAAAACCAAACCCTGACTTTTACAACTATTTTCTGGTTACAAGATGGGTAGTACCATAGGGAATGTTTTAGCATGATCATGATATATATAATATCTTTGTGTTCTTAAACTTTTCAACACTATCCCTAAGTAACTGATATGTGTTTATTACAGTATACACACTTGCATGGCATTGTGGATTGATTCAAACTACCTCCTGCTTGTGTACTACCTTATCTGGTATAGGCACTTCTAGTTGTGTTCCTGAGGGCGCTTGTACCGGCAAGCAGCGTGTCTCCTTGGAAACATCTGCACAAGTCTTCATGTGTGACGTATGCTACTTACACAGAAGTCAAGGGAAAAAACTAGAGCATCATATGCTATACATGTGCATAAGTTTTTTAGTTAATTTTTAATACAAATTTGCTTCCATCACATTGTGTTTTTGCATTAAAAGTTTTTTGCCTGGAAAAAGCCTAAAATCAAAGTTACTTGTCAAACAGTTTGAAACCATTTTTATTTAAAAAATCATTAGTTTATAAAACAAAATATCATTTGGGATCACTAAAAGAAATATACTCATTCCGAGGCCTTTTTGTCTAAAATAATATTGTCCAAATTGAAATGGCATGGCGTACGGAAACAAATAGGGCCTTTTTTTCTCCTTATATCTAATCTCACATGCTGCATTACAGGGTGGGGGGGTAATACACCATCCAAGACCAATTCATTCCTTGCAATTAAATTACCTTTCACTCAGAGGGTGTATAAGGGTCCTCCCACAATGCCACCGGTTTGGTAAATTTCAATTAAGTTATGTGATCTTACAACGATCCTATTTTTACACATAAAAATACTGACAGTTTTCACTCATTTCTCTACAAAATGCTAGTACTTAGGCATTTTTTAGCATGATCATGAAATGTATTGGTGGTTCTTAACCCCCTGAGGTCTACCACCTATTCTTACATTATCTCTGATTGGCTCATGACATGATATAACCTCTGAGTAAACCAATCAAATAGACACCTTTATATCTGCCTTAAACATCATCACCCATTGGGGGGTACAGTCTATCTCTAACTACCACCTTTCTTACAGTATCTCTGATTGGCTCATTACATGATTAGGAGATATAACCTCTGGTAACCACAAAATATACTTCCTATATTCTGACAAAACCTTTAGCTTTCGTACATGTCTCTGATTGGCTAAATATCATATTACCCCATGTATTACCAATCAAATCAGCCGGTAGAACCTCAGGTTCTTAAAAGATGCATTTTGTGATCCTAGCACCTTTGCTTTTTTATTTATGTTTCAAAAGATATTCCCAAGAACAAGTATTTCCAAATTTCCGTTGTTCTGATGGTGGTTTTGAGTTATGAACAAATGTTTTGTATCACGTGCCTCATAGTCCACCTCACTTATTTGAATTTGTCCGTTTATGGACAGAAACAAAAATAAGAATTTCTTCCAGAATAAATCAAATTTTGCATGTAAGAATATGCACACATACTATACATTGGCCGACGGTTCAATGATATAAAAATTATCAGTCGGGGGGACTTGCTGTGGTTCACCAAATTCCCCCTAAAGTACTTGCACACTTTTTATCTGGTTTTAACTGGTTAAACCCCATCTACTTCCACTAGCAACAGAAAGGATTCTATGTTCTCTTGGTCGTCTGTGACATTACGATACTCTGCTGAACCCACACGCTGCTTGTCAACTCGTCTTCTATCCCTTCAAGTTGTCTCAGCTCTTCCTTGAGTACTTCTAATCTGTTAGTGATTTCGTTTGTGGTTGCACCCAGGACAGCCCCTCTGAAAAAAACAAAAATGTTAACACACAGAAATTATGTCTAATTCCTTGATTACATTGATTGTTAACATAACTCGCTGATGTTAATTGCCAAAGGGCACTTGCCCAGTCCACTACAAAGTTGCTGTGTCTTCCAAACAAAACGGTTAATAAATTTGTGATCGGCATGAACAGGAAATTATTTAAACTCACAACAAAATGTGGTTTTGCCTCAGAACTATTTTGCAAAATTATTACTTAGCATTTTTTGGGTATGTGTGCTGAGCTTTGTGAGATTTCATTTATTATTGCATTTTTGGCCCACTTTTCCCCCCTTCTACACCAAAGTGAAAATGGATGATCATTTTACTGGAGAGAGAAGTGTTTAGAAAGAAATAGAATGATTTTTTTGCATCCACAAGTCATGTAACAGACTATGTAGTCAAAAGTTTAGATTATACACACAACATCTACACAAAAATTTAGTCTTATTTGTGTTTTAATTACGGTATTATTAATAATTTTTGCTGTTTTTTCATTTTACAAGTCTTCCAACCAACAAAAAAAAACACCGAGCAAAGGAATATCATTTTAGCTTGCATTTTTCAACAGAAGTTGCAGCTATGATTCAATTAAATATTGAAACGATGAACACCTTTGAGTCAATTTCTTGCCATGTGGTTGAACATCTCAAGCCAAAATGATGTGACATCTTTTTTCTTTCACAACCTGCCATAAAATGCATCGTCCAAATTCTGTCCCGTCGCATACAAAATTTTGGCTTTAGCACTGATATTGAAAACCACATTTTCCAATACTGAATACTTATTTGGCTATCAACTGGTAATCATTTTGGGGGGGGGGGTACATAATTACCAGGTTGCTTCAATTAATATTTTTCAACTAATTAATAAACCATGCATACCAAAACTCTCTTGTTTGTGTAAATTGTGGAATTCCTTAATAATTCTAGAAATTTACATTCACCACAATGCACCAACAGCGACAAAATCACAAAATCATTCCTTTTATAATATACACCTTCACAGACCTGAGAGTCGTGAATTTTTTATAAGCGTTGTTAAACTTAGCCCAGCGCCTTGCTATTTGCTTCGTGTCCCCATAATTACCCCAGCTGTTTCTTAGCCAAGTTCTCCCATGTTTGAATAGGGCCTCTTCCCCCAGGTGGTACTGCCTTGTTTTACTGCACCTTTCTCCCTACCTATATAGATTTCTTCTTTTCAGGTCACTGGTCAATAGCCTAGTGTGTACACTGTGTTGGGTTTTATGAATGGAATACCTATACTACTCAGACCTCATGAAGATTAATTCCATACACATTTTTTAAGGAGGAACCAGCTCACAGTGGGGAGCACGCTCAAATCCAACAGTCTGGGTAAGAGGGAATACAATGTATAATATGAAAAAAGTGCTGGGGCAGTAGACGAGGAGCTAAAAAAGGACTATTTTAGTATGACCTTGGCTGATTTTTCTAACAAAATGTACCTTAAAAAATGAATAACAAGATTTTATCTATTCATTAACAAGGTCCTTGGGTGCTAAGTCAGTCATAATTTGGGCCTCAATGTTTAAGCAGGGGTAGAATTTTGACGCGAGTCCGGAGTCCGACTCGCGCCGAACTCACGTAAATTACTAAAAGCGCGATCCATGTGGACTCGCGTGGAAACATTGTACAACACAATTTGAATGATCAACTCACAATCACTCCACATGACTCAGTACCCTTCTGCACTTACAAAAACACGAACAGCTGATTTTCCCGAAAAGACGATCTCGGCTCCATTATATCAATCAATCAATTTTAAGTTTAGTTAGGACCATGACCGAAGTCGGTGTTTGTAATTACATCAACTGTGAGCGATTATTCCAGGTTTAAATTGTATGCATGAGGTTAATCATGATCGTGTGAAACATGAGTTTACACCACAACAACATTCCTTTTTTTTTCAGAATATGGTGAAGATTAAGCTTCTTGTTGATACCTCAGTGCCCGTGCCACCAAATTTCCCACATGCATCATAATATTTTAACCTAATAAGCTGTAAAATGTAATATTCCGGTGTACATTGTGAAAAATAATCGCTTTTACAATAATTTTCACTATTTTGCGGTGTTACTGTTCAAATTTTTGGGTTAGAATGCCTGGATGCTGAGGAGTTAACATATAAACCTGCAAAAACTGGTATACCGGATCCTAAGGTAATGTTTACTTCTGTCACTCCTTTCAAACAACACGTGTATGCCATGCCCACGTTAATAGTACTTACGTCTTAATGCTTGCCAGCTTACTAATTTGCATATTTGCATTATTTTTGGATTTTTTTAGTAATTTTCTCGACAGTGTCAAGAAAGGCCCTCTTACAGTTACAGTGGGAGGCAGATCTCAGAAATTTTGAGTTTTTTTATGACGAGTCTGGAGCATTGTTTGGTGTGTAGGGGAAACTGTAATAATATTTTATCCAAATACCGAGGTAAGGTAGCATACGACATGATAAAATATATGGGCGTGAGGGGACCACACATGCTAAAATCCAACTTGTCTGACATATGAAGGGTGATGCAATTTGTTGGTACAATTTAATAATTTATATTTCATTTGTTTAAATTTCCTTTTCTTGTATCCTATGTCTATTAAATCTAGTAAATCTTGACCATGTCGACCAAAACAAATTTGTGGTGAAAATCAGACAATTTTGGACTCTGCAAAATTGTACTGCAAGAATCCATTTGCGTGAGTCTATGGACTCGCGCAAAAATATATTGCGAGAGTCCACTTGGACTCACGCGGACCGTTACGAAATTCTACCCCTGTTAAGGTAAAGTTTGTCTCAGCTTCCTGTTCGCATGTAAAAATCCACATTTAACTGCATATTAAAGGCTTTCCAGAGATTTCTAACATTTTTTCTTTAAACTGATCAAGAAAAAAAAGAAAAGGAAAATCTGACAGCAAAGCGATCAAAAAAAAAAAAAAGAATGTCCACGTTAGTTACAATAGCTTTTTTGACTAAAAGCATAGCGCTTAGGATTTTGACCTAAATGAAGCTGAAACTTTCTTCTTTTTTTGGAGGGGGGGGGCTAAAGTGAAGTCCATGCTCACATGATAGAAATTCAACATTTCTAATTTTTCAAAAGAACATTCATAAAAAAAACAGAAGTCCCACCCAGGGGTATGATTGCATTTTGCAGAGAAATCCTGAATTTGTTTTAAAAAATCCTGAAAAACAGTGTAAAATTGACCCAAAATGCTTAGAAATTAAACACAGGGGATGTAAATGAGTGCAAATAACAAATCCTGGAAGTAGTGCTGAAACCCTGAAAAAGTGCATAAATTTGGGCAAAAAGGGTCCAAAACTGGCTGAAAATAATATAAGTTCCAAAATGTTGAGTAACCCATTTCCTGAATTCAGGAAATTTCCTGAAAATTTACATCCCTGTAAACAAAGTTGCGGAAATTGGGAAAATAAAAATTCCAGAAATCAAGTAAAATTCTGTCGTTACTTACTTCCATTGAATACTATTTTTTGATTTCTTCTCTATTAGTCCTATTCCTTCCAGTACATTAGTGATGTCATATATCCTCCTCTTTTGCCTCACCGCCAGCTGATCAGCGCTGTATACAACAACACACACAAAAAAGAACAAATGCACTGTACAAACTTGAGAGCTTGGAATGTATTCATTAAAGACACTATCAGTGATTTGAAAAACTATTTGAAATTTGCAGGAATAGCTTTCAAAGTGAAGGATCAGTCGTAGAATTCTCATAAGTTACCGTTCACCTGTAGAATGGACAGAAAGGAAGAAAAGGCAGCGTCCGTGATACGATTCCCCATTCCAATTACGTGTTGTAGTAAGTGTCCGAACGGACAGTAATGACTAAATTTCCGATTCTGTCCTTATCGGTTGCTCTGGTCATATCATTTGCAGGGTATGTTAGGATACAATGTATCTGTACTTGTTACATACATGCAAACAAATCTGATTTTTGATGATTTTTTTCGATTTTTGGATTTAGAAAAATCACTGATAGTGTCGTAATGTTTCATACTGGACATTTTCCTATACATAGTGGATTAGACTTGTGTCAAGTCTTTTTACTCAAGTGGAGTTGCTTAGTAGTACCACAGTATGGTTAAGTGCCACATCTCAGACCACAGATCTTCTTAACTTGTTCTATACTTACTAAAGACATCAACAAATTGCGATTTGTGTACATGTCTCATTCTTTTCCTTTACAGTTGTGGATTAGACCCGCTTCAAGCCTTTATACCTCAAATGGAGTCTGGTGTACCAGTACTCAACTTGAGGTATAAATATTAATGTTTAATGGGGCACTTCCACGGCAAGTCCCCTTGAGCCTAAAATTGAAATTCATTTTAATGCAACAATTTACATTGGAACATGGAAGAAAGATACCCTATTTAAATCTGCATTCTAATATTGAATTTTAAGTGTTTTTCTCATTTGTTATGGTTTTTGAAAAAAATGAATTTACGAAACAACAGATTTTTGCAATTTTTTACTAAAATTGGTGCTGTCAAATATTTCAGTCCTGATCTAGTGAATATTGACCATGCTGAAATGATTCATTTCTTTCTTATTCTTAACCTAATACAAAGATGGCAACTTTTTATAACATACACTTTTAAATCCAAATGCCAGTAGCTAGAGGGCGCTTTGAAGTTTCAAATTTTACTTCCGATTTTCCACGAATGTATTGTAACGTCCATGACGTTTTATACTATTTTTTTCCTTGTAACTACACTACCATTGAAATTGATCTATAACCAATCTAGTTACCAATGTTAATGTACATATGAGATAATAACAGTGAACAAAATAATTGTACTATGATGAACTACGGCCACACACATCGATCGAATGAGCAATGAGTGACAGGTGCACACCACAGAATTGGTTAGTTTTCTTTCGAAGCAATTTACACAAACACGCACCCAAAAAAAAAATGGCAAGAAAACCCCTTCGTATATAAAAACGGCATTTAGTCAATATATGATAAAAGATAAGGAGCGCCCGGAAAGACTTTTTGCAGACCTTGTTTTTGAGGCGCGCGCGAGCGGTCGCGCGCAGTCGCGCATTTAAAATGCTTTGAGTCCGAGTGATTTATCGCGCATCTTGTTAAAAGCGGGCTTGCCGAGTTTTCTTCCTTCGTATTGAGCCGGCAACCCAGCAAAATAATTCCTTCTGTGCAATATGTAATGGTTATAAATGATCAAGGAACACTATGCTTTACCAATTACACACGCAATTTTCAGTTGTGTGAACGGCTGGTAAACCGGGGCCGAGAGCAAAAACGCCGGGATTAACTCCACAAATTGTATCGAACTCCAATGGAAATACCGCCTATGGACGGTTGTGTACGAAAAATGAACAAGGACCTATGTGTATAATAATGCATGAAGAGAAACGTCGTTACAATTCGAAGCCTTCGCACTGTAATCGCACGTGGTTTTGTTTTGATTGAGCCGAGTTTTCGATGGCGCCTCGGGCGACCAATGTGTTGAGGTCTTACAAACATTGCGGAAGTAGAATTTAGATAATATTTCGCCATGAAGAAGAAAGGAAACGAATCGACGCGGTAACACCTTCTTGGTCAAATAGATTTGTAAACTATGCACGAAATATGTCAAAGAAATGAAATCTGCCGGGGAACAGGCGTCGCCCGATACAAAGTAAGAACTTCGAAACATCATGACATACTTGACAATGACACACGTGGATGGTACGTTATCAAGCAGCGTGAATCGCCATTATTATTAGGAAAAGTGAGCTAGCTTCCAATTAGTTTAAGATAATTCTGACTAAATAGAATGACTGTTTTGCCGACTTAAGGTTTACATTTGTGACGTTCGTGCATGCACAGTTTACTCTCCCCTAGTTCTAGACCGGGGTCTAGACGAAGACTAGATTCAAAATGAAAAAAAAAAGAAAAAACGTCATGGTCGAGGGTTCAAGCCTGGGTGAATAATTCTTTGAAATGTACACTTGAATGATAACATCTACGAAATGGTAATTTAATTAAATCTGAGTGACACAGTCTAAGTATGTAACTTAACTTGTTATGGTACTAAACTTGATTGCAGAGTAAGTAAAACAATATTATGCTACCACCTGAAATGAAAATGCATGAGCTTTAACTGCTTATGGTCCAACCTCAGTTGCCGGTCCTGCTGCTAGGCAGTATATTGCTTTGTAAAAGATGTCTCCAGCCAGCATTTGGGAGCTTTTAAAAAGCTCCTCTGCAGCTCGCCTCAAGGGAGCCTAGATGAGCTTTTTAATGCTCCTCTGAAAAAATTCAAAAGACAAGGTCTGCTTGTGGCTAGATATCTCCGCAGCAGAGGGTGTGGCTTAAGCCTTAGCATCTTGTCAAGGAAATATGAAATCACCGGCGCAAAAAACACGAATGCGTAGTTCGCCAGGGGCGTGCATACTAATCCCACGAGTCCTTGCGATTTCTATTCGCTACGGTATGTGGAGGCATATGAGTAGCAAGGACAAAAATTTGTGTATTTTTTCAGAAATAGGTACTTAAGTGAATGAAAAGTGACATCAACAATCTCATAAGAATCATGAGATACACATGATTGCATGGACGTAATTGAAGGGCTGAGTAAATAAATTAAGAAAAGTATCCTTCTGCAAAGTTGAACTTCGCTGAGTTCAGGAAAAATGGCGAAATCATATGATGTGAACGTACTGTAACTCAGTACCTCGTACTGGGTTAGGAAAGAATTTAGTATTCTGCCACAGGCTACGAATTCGGCAACGTTAACGGAATAAACCGCATGTTAAAGGTGCCGAATTTTAAGTGGTGGCAGAATACTAAATTCATCCCCTGGGTTACATGTTACTGTAACTACCTGCTGGTCCCCCTTTTTTATGTGTGTATTTATGTTAATTGCCAAATGATTAATAAATAAATATAAAGCTAAAACAAGGATAAAAATTGATCAGTAAGTAAAATTTGCCGTTTCTGGAGGGTAACGTTCTTTCTGAGACACCCTGTATACATTTTTCGATTTAGAGGGGTTTTACATGCACAAATGCATGTAACATTGGCCCTGTGCATGTAAAATTTTGTCTGTGCATGTAAATTTTTGTGCAAATCAGCCTATATTCAAGGAAAAGTTCTAATTGTGCATGTAACTTTAATTTCCTAAATCGGACACTGCCTGTATACTTGTGTAAATTGTAAAATCAATAGAAAACAAAAGAATTTAAAGCTATATTGATTTTTTGATGGACAAAAGGAAGTGCAATGTTTACATGATACATCATTTTAAAGCTTGTTTTCTCAGCATTTCAAATCTGCACATATCTCAAAATGAAAATTTGCCGACTTTATCCTGGTTTGGTGGGAGCAGGTCACATTTGTTCTCCAAATGACTGTTGTGTACGAATACAAAATTGGAATAATTTTGCAATCGACATGTCCAATTTCAAAAATTCAAAGTGTCCCGAGTTGCTGACGAGTCTCTCTTTCACATAAAATACATTTTAAACCCATGGATGCAGACTAATTTAAAGGCACTATCAGTGATTTGCTAAATCAGAAAATCAAAAAAATCATCAAAAATCAGATTTTTGCATGTCTGTAAATATAGGTATCTTACCATACCCTACAAATTATAGGACCAGAAGCAACCTAATAAAGACAAAATCGGATATTTTAGTCATTAGTGTCCGAACGGACAGTCTAACTACAACACGTAATTCAATGGAGATTCGTATCTTTGAACACTTGTTTTCTTCCTTTTCTGATAATTCTTTAGCTGGAAAAAGTAAGTTATGAGAATTCTACAGGCTTATTCTTTACTTTTAAGCTATTCCTGCAAATTTCAAATAATTTGACTCTTTTGGATAAATCACTGATAGTGTCTTTAAACCTGAACTGCCTACTGAAGGCTGAAGTCGATGAAACATGGTCATTTCCTGGCAATGGTGCATATCTCACAATGTGATTTTCTTTTGAATTCTAAACAATCCCAACATTTATTTACCTCATGAGTCATGTAATGATGTAGCACAAAAAGTCCCCGAAAATGGATTTTTTTTTACCTGCTGATATTTGATAAATTGGCAAAATAAATTTTGAATGATTTGTCTTTGAGTTTTGTGATCTCACTGAATTCATCTAAAAATAGCAAACCTTCGGGCTCACGTGCGGTATCAGGCGATGTAAACGTTGGCAGATTTGGCAACATCGCCCAATTCACGGAGCGCTTGTAGTTGAAGTTACCGACTGCCTGGAAGTGGAACACAATTAGTTGCAGACGCCCCAAGGCAGACCAGAATAAGTAGTCTGCAAATTAATGTGTGTATCAGGCTCAGGCAATGAGCTTCCACTCCCAGCCAGCAGGAGGACCAGTTGATCGAGAGAAAACTATCTGCAGATAGCATAGGCTTCGGGGGCATGCTATATGGAGATAGAGGAGTTGTTTAAGCGTTCAGAAGCGGGCTGGGGCGGATTCAACTTTTTTTGCGACGCTATTGTTTTTTGTTTAGGTGTTCTGAAATTGGGCGGTATTCTTACCATAACAATCATTTAGTATCTTGAGTGTATGCTGATTGTTCTGAATTTCTGTTGTAGTCGATCCCGTTGGGGCTTACACATTTACAAATTCGGAAAAAATTACCTTCTGACTGTCCTCCATTTTTGGTTGTTGTGACATTGGAAAACGTGCAGTGACAGATGCTTTTCAGACCACAAAGCAGTCTGGGGATGAAAACTAGTGGCGCATAGGGGAAATATGACGACAAGGAAACGTGCAATGTCGGACTAATTTCACATATAGGCATGTACATGTATAGATCGTTTGGCAATTGATTACAAAAAGTAGATATTTTAGCAGTAGAACAGTATCCAGACCAAATGTTATTCTATTAAAAGGCGCAACAAGATATTTCAAATAGTACGAAGATGTGATCAAGCCCTTTTGCCACATAATGGTAATGTCCCCAATTGTAGTCGAAGAAAGAAAGAAAATGTGACGTGGCTCAGCGATTGGCGGCCCCACCCAGGGCAGGCACCGCCACTTGGACGATTGCCGTCAACCGTATTTGCTTTGCCATCCAATTAGATCTGCATAATGATATGCCATCTATACGGTCATCGGACATAGCAGAGCTTGTTGCTGCGTGCCTACTGCATATGAGGCCCGGTTGGTTATGCTACCACCTAGCTGGCGAAAGCTCGGGTAATATCCCAACCGCGGCAGGCTTTAAACTAAAACGGAGTGGGATGAATGAACATGAAAATGAATATACGGGAATCAGCAGACAGCCACAGTAAATTCCCATTTTTTTCTTATATTTAACTTTTTTATAGTTTTTCATTTTTTCTTAAAGTTACATATTGAATAAAACCAAAATCAGCGT
>JAMKCH010009741.1:0-28986 GCA_023653785.1 Ophioderma brevispina | reverse complement strand
TATTGTCTCAATTCATACACAGGCTCCAAAGAGGCCCGAAATTGCCAAACAAATCTCAAACAGAGCCAGGCAAAAATGAAAACTGGTAATGAACAAAGAATGCCAGAAACAGAGTGTTCAGACCAGGTGATAAAGTTTTTTGGCACTTTTTCCACTACAAGGGCATCCTTTGAAAGCCAAGTATTCTGACCATATGAGATTGAGAGCAAAGTTGGGAGACCCTGACTATGTGATCAAAACCCCAGGTAACGTAAAAGTCGACAATTATGTCGCATAAATATGCTCAAATGGTCTAATGGACAGAGATGATGACTAAGCTGCATGTGTCAATGTCATCCAGAGTGAGTGATGAGTGTACAAATGGATGACATCACAGAGTCATAACCTGAATCGAACCAGCACTGTACACACAGAAAATGATTAGGAGTCCAATGCAAAATTCTGACATACGTGCCAATTTAGACAAGAAACAGGTCATCTCCCCGGAGAGTCAACAAGGTGAATTGAAAGAGTTAATTCAGGAGTGGGAAAACATATTCCTGATGTACCTCGTGAACACACTGTCATAACCATACACTTATGTAGCATTTCAGACCAACCAAATTGCAGCATCTTAGTGAACCATTTGGAAGTGAATTGGAAATTCAGATCCAGTAAACTGCACTTTGATGCATTTAGGGGAACACTGTACCCATTACTAATTTATGAATTGTTTTTGTTAATTTTGTGGATGATAATTTACAAACTCCACCTGACAAGAATTTAACTTACTGGAGTTTAACTCTCAAGAATACAATCTGGACATAAGACCTAATCAAAGGAAAATAAAATGTTTGCGATGCCTTGTCGAGAGCTGCTAAATTTTGTTTCAGAATTTAATATTACAACTGGTAATATTGACTGAAGGCATCATGCAAGAACATATAAAAGTGTAAAAATTTGCACTGTGTAAACTGTATGTAAAATTAACCACAAAATGGTTAAAAATATAAAGCCAGATTTTGGAAAATTTTCATTTCATTCAAATTTTTTTGTAAGGGGGAGGATGTTATATAGCCTCCATTTTTCTGATTAAACTTTTAAAAATATTATTTTCTCAATTTTATTTGAGAAAAGATTTCTCACGGGAAAAGTACTTTGTTTACTATAAAAGAGAGATAAGGGAAATACCCCTAGTTTGTTTTGCAAGCTGCACCTGTTTAGATTGCACAATAGGGGAAGTGGGAATTCCCCAAGGATGCTAAACTTAGTAACTGAGTCAAATTGTTTATGTTTTGAGATCAAGACATTGCATGACCTGGGGGATTTCCCCATAAAGTTATATATATGAAGTGATGTAATTCGGGTGATGAATTCCTATTGGTCAGCTAGTGTAAGGTTATGTTTATGCATGAGAATGATGTAATGATTATTGTTAGAAAGGGGAATCTATCTGTGAGTAGTTAAATACTATCACTGGAAGGACTCTCTGCCGGCATCCACTACTAACAAGTAGCTAGAAGCTAGCTAGTTTTACTCTGCATTGAGGAGCAGACCTGTAAAGTACCTAGTGCCAGGATATATAATTCCATGTGAGCAGAGTTGCTGTAATTATTATACTGTCGTCTTTGAAGCCGAAAGTGCTGGGAATCAAAATAGGATTCCAAATTGTGGACAGATAGAAATCGTGGTGATTATCTTGGGCTGATATACTGTGGAAGAGTGTCGTCGAAGGAATTATTTAACCTTGTCGTCTTGAACTGCTGGACATAAGGTTTCTTCAGGACTGAGAAGATTCCAATGGAATATTACCTGAGGATTATAAGCGTGACTTTGCATGCTGTCATTTTTGGAGTCTTCGCTGAGAGGACATATCATCGTTGAACTGCAACGCCTCTTTTGAACATTAAGTATCAGTTATATAAATTCTGTATAATTGTGTAAATTGATTTATGTAATGTTTTGGACATACCAAATTCTTGAACCAATTACAAATCACTAAAATCTGTTATATAAAATTAAGATCACTTGTGCACAAGGCTCATGTGTTTGTGTTTGAAAGGTATCTCCGACCTTTGACGCCTACGAGACGTCATAACATTAGTTTCATCGGTCAAATTCCCCAAATTTCCATGAATTTCATGATTATTGTCCCCTGAGAGTGAGCCCCTCATTTTTTAACCCACAACATAATAATTTCTGGTGCTTTCACTGAAACATAATATATTGATTCAATGCATGATAATACATTCACTCTGATCTGTACAATATTATTTTGTTTGAAAAGGGTTTAATCCCACAATGATGCTACACGCCTTATACCTTTAGTTTCTTGAACCTTCAGGTGAAACTGGCCCAAGTGGTATTATATCCTTTGTGTTCAACTGACAATAGTCGTGTCCACACGTGTAGTTATTAAGTTATTACCGGTATTAACTAAGTCCGATGGAATAAAAAAAAATCCATTAATTCCCCTCACGCCTATTGTGCCCTATTGTAATCGTCTCCACATGCGGTCGGACATAAGTCAAATCCTTCACACCTCTAATATGTCAGTAGAACAGGTGCTTACTTGTTTTTGTTAACACTGGTCACAGTTAAATCCGACAGAGCGTACGGTCGTGCGTGTCCACACGTACTTTACTAATACCGGTGTCATATAATCCAGTGCCCGTGTGACCATGGACCTAATAGAGAAGAGGACCCACAACACACGAGTTCCAAAGACCCGATCACGTTGCCACCTTTTGTTTATTAAAGTTTTTTATTTTTTTTATTTTTAAAGATAATGCGATAATCACTCTCTCAGCAGTAGGGCTGTCTGGCCTTCGCTTGAATTTGCTTATTGAACATCCAATTCCTATAAATTTTGGTACCCGACATATAGCTTAGAATTTATTACTTCCTCTTTCCATTGGTATCAAAATATGTATACACAAACTAACTATGACGTCACTATGACGTCATAAGGTAGATAAAGTGTTAAAATACTGATATTGGAAGAAACATTGATATTTTGCAATTTTCTGGCTCAAAATTAATATTGTTAACACTTAAAAACCACACATTGTCCTCATGTAATATTATGACGTCATTATGACATGTAGTATGTTGGCACTCATTTTGGTAATCAAAGGAAAAAGGAGACCTGCTATCTATTGCAAGTAAATCAAATGTCTGTGATATTCCTGGTCGTACTGGGCTTGTTGGATTTCCCTCCTGAAGGGGGGGGGGCAGTTGCGTAATTTCTTTTTGACTTGGGGGGATGGGGTGAATTAAATTTATGGATGACAATGGGTTTGCTGAAAAGATCCATTACGCGCTAAAATTTTTGCCATGTAGAAGCTAAAATCATTAAATATAATTGTAATTTGAACAAAGTGCACCAGCGCGCGGAACATATTTACCATTTTTAAACTATTATCAGGCAGTCCGCAGAGGGTCGAGAAAGGCCTTTATTTTACGTTCCCCGTAGGCACAGTCAAACGTGGATTTTTGAATATTAATTAGATTTGTCACTAGTGATCTCAAAAACCACTCGTTGACTTTACAACACGTTGTAACAAAATGTTCAGGCAGTTAGATAAGAACCATTTCTTGATTGAGCCCGTTCAAATCAGAAACTAAATTTTCAAATTTGATCCAAATCGGAGCTTTATTTTTGAGTAAAAATATAGTAAGATTACTCTTTTCCAAAAACTTTGCATGGTTCCTTCGCGAACTTTATCAAGACGGAGACCTCTTATCATTGAACGGTACCGATATGGCTTTCACCATATTACAAATTAACATTGAACTTGGGGTAATACAGGCAGGAACTAGCATTTTATAATCAAGTCCTACAAAACGGACGCAACAATATACCATTAGAACGGTAAGAATGCCGAGAAAATGGGACGGCTGTTAACTGGTCGGTCGATATGGACTATTTACGGGGGACGACTCTGGCTGCAAATCAACAGCTGTGTGGAAGGGGGAGTTATGCACCAGATAGCCCAGGACAATTGGAAGTTTAATTTTGTTAAAAAAAAATACAGCTGTGGTTTGCGATGCGTTGATTCCAGTATAGGTCGGGCGCGAAAATTGTTTATATTCCTTTCACTATTTTTATCAGGAATTGCTTTATCTAAACTGGCTTGGAAATTTATCTCATTGGTAGACAACATTTATAACTATTTAAAGTTAGTCATACAGTCAGGAACTAGCAAATTATGGACATTCACTTTGCGCGGAAAATTCAAAATTGCAGTGGGAATGGAACTAGTGTCGCTTGTATTTACAGCGAATAAATGTCTGTCGTGATTTAGAAACTTGGGGGGTAAAAGATGAGGGGTGTAGCAGACGTCAGGCATCACTGATCAATATCGTATTGAACGAGCTGCACGTAAAGTTGCCTTTTGCATTCATTAACGAAGGGGTTGCGGTATGCCTGATTATGTACAAGATGAGGTTATTTGGGTCAAAAACACGTGAATGGGTATCACCATGGGGGGGGGTGATTCGTATTGACATCCCCCCTCATCAAAATATTGTGGGGGGTATATATCACCCCATCCCCCCGGGATTTACGCCTGGGGTGGGGTTGCATTTGCCACACCATATCCATCACGTTTGGATTCACCCTTTGCTTTCCTATACCCCTTAGTGTCCCTTTATTGGGGGCATGACAGCAGGAGTATAAAAGTCAATTGGTACTTACTTAATTCATTTGACACCGGGTTTTGGTTGGGCAAAAGAATAGAAGAGAGCGGTAACACCCCCCCCCCCCCCCCCCCCGTCGGAGACGGTATTAATTTAATTTATAATGTATACATTATTAGGTATAAGTATGACTTATCACATTCTATTTCAAGTGAAACTGACATTGGAATCAATTCGACGTGGTATCGACGATCAAACAGCCCCGGTACACAAATTCAACATAACCGGAAGTTAATATATTACAATTTTGTGGTTTTCGATGTCAATTACACGTGTTGGGCGCGCTGGGCGCCAGTTTCAGAGGTTATACATTGTTACAAGGTACATTGACTTTCATAAACACCGTTTTTGTTCAAGAAAGCGGAAGTGATTGAAACCATTTTCATATTAATTTTCACAGATTTTTAACAATAACGGGTCACAAAACAACAAAATGCAGCTTCTTTTATACAGTCGTAGCTCACAAAGGAATGTGGAGTTGGATGGGCTTGGCGGCATTTCCTGAACAAAATTCTACTCGCTTTGGTGACAAACCAACTGCCAAAAAAAGATTGGAAATTGAATGCTATCGTGCATTTTCCAAAAACCCTACAGTAAGGGGCCACAACATCCGGTCAAATTACAAGTTTGTGTGGACAGCTTTTCCACAGAGTCACTGCTTCGACCCGCGGCAAAGAGATATAGATCACACAAACGGTCTCGGGTGTCTGACACTGAATACATCGAGTTTCCAGCTTTTGTCGAGATGAATGGTGAAATCGAATAGGTAAGTGGTGGTTTCGCGTTGGTGTACCTTCTTTATATTAAGGTCCATGGTGTGACTGAGTGTCTACCACCCATCTGTATATTGTGTTCTCCATTGAGTGCTGTAGCATCATTTGTTTCAGTTACCGTACCCAAATAGCACTCGTCGCAAGATCACGGTTTATTTCCGTACATGGTGCTTGTAGTAGGACACTTATCATGGGGGCAAATCAGTTCTTTACACCGGTCGTAAGGTACTCTATCACAAAACACAGGCATGCCACAATCTTAACGTAATACGTGTTTATAAGTTGAGACTCACAAGACGTTATATTGAAATAACAGGGACATCTTGAAAATTCAAAATGGCGGCTAAAAAAATATCTATAAATATTGTATTTTGGGGAATTTCTTTACTGATTAATAGAGAGCAAAACATACCAACCTAGGTGGCCGTTTTTAAATTTAAGATGGTGGCTATCAAGGTAATTGAAAGAAAAAAATAGAATCAGGCCTGATCCGGATGGATGGATGAAATGGTACTAGGCTATCGCAACCAAAAAGGTCCACATAAAAAACTCTTAATTTCGAAATCGCTTCTGTTACTTTTCTTCTTATTTATTTATAACATTCGGCATTGCCAGGGCAGAACCCACATATTGCTATATGAAGTAATTCAAGGGGACGCCTCCAGAAGAGCGGGGAAAGATTTGAACGATTTTATGGGAAGAAGCCGATTTTAGTGAAGGAGGAGGACCGAAGTGATCGGAGGAAAAACCTGCGAGGCACGGAGTATTGACGGCAACAAAATTCACATACGACACTGGCTCGGCCGGGGAATCGAACCGGGCCGCATTGGTGAAAGGTGAGCGGACTCGACGCGCTACACCGATAGCCCTCCCAAACAGCTATAGCTGTCGCCCTCTGAAAGATATAGGCGTTAAGTCTAAGGATCTGTCAGGTTTGACATTGGCCTGTAAAAATTGCTGCTTTAAAGTTTAGACTATACAGAGCTGGAGATGTTGTTGTCGTAAGCACGGGGGTGCGCAACCCCCCCCCCCCCCTCCCCCCCCCCACCTCCACTCTTCAGATTTTGTATGCGACGGTAAAAGAGTTTTTGGCAACCGGCGAGCGCAGCGAGCCGATAAAAAATTGGTTTGTTGGTAATATACAAGTGTCGGTACATTCACAAATCTGTGCCGCCTCGCGAAAGGTCCACTTCTGGCAAATCGCACCCCCCACCCCCAAATAAATTCCTGGCTACGGGCCTGACTACAACAAAAGAAATTATTTTGGTCCTACACTGCAATGAGATGTAGACACATACCACGGCACCAAAAATCAACCATCAATGCCTGTTAACCGGTGACATGCATGGAGAAACGATAATTTGTAGTACTTTTTTCGAAATATTTGTGACCGTTTTCGAAGACATACATAGTATAAATCACTAAAACCCACAGTTGGTATAGCATTTAATGCTGTGCAAAGCCGACAGTTAGTTGACAATAAGTTACTCTCTTAGTTGAGTTATTAGGTTTCCTTGCAGAAGTGGTGCTACCTACCTGGAACCCAAATCACTACCTGTGGTTGTGGAACAGCACCACAGACAATGGAACATCTTTTGATCTGCCCACTGTTGGAGCAACGATGCATAGACAAGGACCTTACGGAATTTAGTGAAGCAGCCAGACATTGTACCCATCCCTTGATAGATCATATTTGAGAACCACTGTATTTGGGCATGATCACGATAAGAAGAAGAAGAATAAATGTTATAAGACCCTTCCTAAAGACGAACTTGTGTTGGTACTAAAATTCATAATTGGGTATTGCTATTATGGCTTGCATCAAGAAAAATACAAATAATCACAACATATATTACCTTCTCTGTAAATGAATTAAATTCTTCGACCTTCTAATTCTCAAAATGGATTAATTCCCCCAATAACAAAACACCCAAATAAAAATAAAACTTTCAAAGGCCACACTAAGAACTTGAGATTAGAAGCATTGAATTCCTGCCTCATGAGAAAATGGTCATTTATATTATATCATTATTTATATTAATGATGCACTCAAAATCAATATATCAGAATCTCTTAAATAGAAACTTCTGCCAGATCTGGCCCAAAACAATTTTCTTTAAGATCTCTCTTTTTAGATTTGCTGTGAGTTATGATAAAATAATAATGGAAAAGAAGGTACTAAAGACCTTCACTTTGTTTTTTCTGGCCCCCAGATATTCAAATTAAAAACGAGTAAGGCACAAAAGTCTTCTCCAGTTATAAGCAGGTCAGTTTCTTCCTAATTTCGAAACAATTAGGAGGAAATATAAAGGAATAACTTTGTCTAGACACAAAAGAGGCATTTTAAAGGTATGAACAATATGGCTTTCCTGCAAACGACAACGTTCGTCACCGCAGCAAAGGATAAGAATAATCGTTGTGGATTCTGTTTTCTAATCCATAATCAAAACTCTAAGAAAATATAATTCAGACCAATTTTCAGTTGTCATTGGCACTTCTTGGATTTCCTTACTTTTATCTTGAGATTACCTAAGCCCTGGCATCGAATTTCATATAACTGTTTTATATTCGGTTTCACCGAATCTTCAAGGCTTGCACCAATAGCAATATCGTAATTACAAGGGTTAGTGATTGTTGATGACCTCATCAAATTTTGGTTTTAAATGTCATCTTGTTTTTCTACCTTCGTGGAAATCTAACGTGAAATCTGTTTTGACAGACCGTATAGCGTCGTGTTGATTTTTTGCCTTATTTGAAATGCTTCATATCACATTTTGGAGAATTACTTTATTGTTGAAATAACAGAAACCCTGCAACGTTTCAAATCGATTGAAAAAACAGAAACCCTGAAAAGAAGGACGAGTATAAGTGAGTATTTGATGTGTAGCAATAACAATGGACGACGGTAACTAGGATTGTGGTTTTTCATCCGTTAAAACAAGAGCCAGTGGTCATGTTCATAAGGACTTCATACTGCAAATGTCAGACCATAAGATGCACAATAAGTAGGGGATCTCTAAATGTCACTTATTCCACTCATTGGCCCGTTTGTCTTACTCTGGACAAGATTCGAGTCTGTAATGTGATTGTGTGTGAAGTGTGTAGCCGCGTTTTTTGTGCTCTCTCGCACGCGCACGAGTGTGTGTGTGTGTGTGTGTGTGGTGTGTGTGTGTGTGAGTGTGAGTGTGTGTGTGTGGTGAGTGTGTGTGTGTGTGAGGGCTCAAGCTGAAAAGAGTAGAAAACCTGAAGATTGGACCATAACTGATGAAGTTCTGAGAAATAAGCTCAATTATCTTGGTGTTAAGCTCAAATCTCAGCATAAAAACCAGTCAATTAGGGATTCCAAAAATGATCCATGTGGGCTGTGGAAAACCATGAAAACTCTATTACCTGACAAAAAATCAACAACGATATCATCTCTAGAAACAGAAAAAGGTACAGTAACAAGTAATCTTGAAATAGCCAATGCTGTCAATAACTTTTTTTGCTACTGTTGGTCAAAATTTGGCTAGGAAATTTGATGGTAGTACATCTAATGTCTTAATGTCATCTGATGGTAAACTCGTAATTTTAAATTCACTGAAATTACTGAGAGCCAGGTTTTCAAACTCCTCAAAAACTTAGATATTAATAAAGCAACAGGGCTCGACAACATTAGCTCAAAATTATTGAAAGCAGGTGTTGTCCCTTTGACGGCACCACTGACGTATATCTTTAAGTTTATTAACAGGGATATTTCCTTCCAAATGGAAAATAAGTAGAGTTACTCCACTTTACAAAGACGGTCCTAGAACGTCTGTAGGTAACTACCGGTAATGCTTGAGAGATTAGTTTATGACCAGCTCCATGACCACTTGATTAACAATAATATTTTGTCAAATGAGCAGTCGGGATTCATACCTAAACATTCTACACTTACAACCCTTCTTGAAGTGTCCGACTACATTCTAAACAATATCGATGATGGCCATCTCGTCGGAGCAGTGTTTTTGGACCTCAAGAAGGCCTTTGATACTGTTGCCATCCGATTCTTATTGAAAAGTTACGTAGTGCTGGATTATTGGGTCTGGAGCTTGCCTGGTTCAAGTCTTATCTTGCAGAAAGAAAACTAAAATAGGGAATACATTCTCTGAAATGGCACATGTCAATTTGGTGTTCCACAGGGTTCAATCTTAGGCCCGCTTATATTCACGTTGTACATTAAAGCAATAATGGCACATTTTTGAAGAGCGCCCCCAATTTTCAAAAGTTGATATTTTGGCACAGTTACGTAACTATACCTGCGAACGAGAACGCTAAGAAATGCGTATTTATCATAAAATAAGCGATTTTGTAATTAGAATTGGGATCCCAGATTGGACTTAACGGCAGAGCTGGAAATGCTACGTTTATGTCCGTCCATGATGAAATAGTGCAACCTCGGGAAGATAACCTCTAACTTGACTTGCCTGAACCAATAACACAACTAATGGATGAGCGTAGACACGTACATGGCGCTATTTCCCAGCTATTTCACATTGGAAGACCGTTTATAGCAGCCGCTGAATTATTATCGGGATCCCCGATAATAATTATTCTAATTACAAAATTCCTTCGTTTGTGACACACAGACATTTTCGAGCTTAACCATTCACAGGTTTAGTTTACTAGCCAGTTACCAATGTAAAAATCTCATTTTTAAAAAAAAATTGGGGGCACTCTTCAAAACAAATGTGCTAATATTGCTTTAATAGCCTACCTACATGTGTCTCAGATTGCAAGATCAGTTTATATGTTGATGACACTGCGGTTTTTTTGTGCAGGAAATACTGTTTAAGAAATCACTATCAAACTTAACAGTGATCTTAATAAAATTGCAAAGTAGCCAGAAAAGCCCAAAATCTGAGCTTATGCATCAGACATACTCCATTAGAAACAGTGCAGAGTTTTAAGTATTTAGGTCTTCATTTTGATCCAAATTTAAAATGGAATTTTCATATTAACCATGTAACAACTACTGTAGCAAAATATATTGGTCTTCTTTACAGAATTAGAAAATATCTCACAACTGAAAGTCTCACTACTATCCACATATCCCTCATACTTCCAAGGATTGATTATTGTGATATTGTTTGGGGGAATTGCAGTAAATCCTTGAGAGATAGGATTGAGCGCTTACCAGATGCGATCAGCAAGACTCTATTCTTAGGGTTCTGTCAGAACAAGATCCCAGTACCTTCGCCTTAAAATGGGCTGGGAAACTTTGGCAAAGCGCAGAGACTATCACCTAAGTGTGCTCCCTGTTACAATGTTGGGCAGGGAGGTTCCCGTAGCTTTACCACATCATTTTACTTTGGTTAGGAAAAGCCCACAACATTCGCACCGGGTCCAGTACTTTTGGAAAACTTAGAACAATAAAGCCGGTTATTCGGTAGGGGCTGTAAACTGGAACAAATTAATTAATACAGTAACACACCCACTCCCAGCTAACGTAGCCATCTTCAAAAACAAGTATTTACATGCAATACTTTAACTATATTATTTGATCATTATGTAATCTAATGTGCAATAGATCGGCTAGCATATTTTGGAAATTTTCATCAAAATATATAATAAATTGTACCATTTGTTTGTGCAATTGTTGGCAAATTTTTAATATATTTGGCTTAAGTAATTTGTAAACCTTTAACTTTGACTTGATGTATATTTTTCTTCCCCCTAAGTTAAAATTATGTGTTTTTAATGTAAAGTGCAATTTCAAAGATTGTATTTTAATTGTAACTTTCATATTCTTATTGTGTACTTATTTGATCATATTTATGCTGGCTTGGCATGTATTTGAAAATTGTATCTTGTAATTTAAGCTATTATATGTACAATTCAGTAATTTGAGTAGTTTTAAATTTTAATTGATATGTATTTTTAATGTTGTATTTGCTGGGCCACATGGAAGAACAGAGAGATACTTACATTTCCCTCTGAATGTGGACCCAGGATAAAGATGAAATAAACAAAGAGGACAAGGGCAGTTGTTTTATAGTGTATTTAGAGCATTACCGTTCAGGGGTATAGTTTACTAAACGATTTCCAAACAGAGGTGGTCCATACTGGCATTAAATCTCACAAAATTGGAAATTGGGGGGGGGGGGGTCTTCCAAAATGATATTGCTATCATTGCTTTATGTATCTGCCCAGGGACATAGGCGCATTGACTGTAGAGGGCTTGAACTCACGATACATGGTCTTAGAATCGTGAGTTCACATGGTTATAAGGTGAAATAATTACATAAATTCAAATGTTTCACCAATTTTCATTGTAGTAAAGCCACTATCAGTCATTTTTTTTACAAATTATAAATGTTCGATTTTGCTCCTACTTTGTAGTATTGCATCATATCAACAAATGCTACGAGTGCAATCTGTACTGGTTTTCATTAAAGTAGTATTTAGGATTTAAAAGAGATGTGCATTATAGTGCATGTATTCACCACTGAATTTTATTTTACCAACGGGTTTTTTTTATTGAATAAAAATGAGTTGATCCAGCATTTTATAAATCCAAGAAGCGCCGAAAAACTCTGGATCCATGTATTCTGGTGATAGTGATGTCTGTATTCTTTGGAGTTACACGCAAGTTATCGTTCACCACCTCTTTTAATCCGCAATATTAAGGAACATGCATGGCAATGAAATCAAAAAACATTTTAGCCCTCTTTAGTTGATAAAATAGTTTATTAGCTAACGTGTATAATTTTCAGTATGATTTATGTGGATTACATTTATTTAAAAACCTCTGCCTCCTCACTTTAGAAGAACATGGAAACGAGAAACTAATATTTATTTTATGCAATCTACGGCCCGCCTTTTCGTTAACATGATGTTAAGATATCAACCACAAAATGAATTACCGTTAAGGTTTTTATTCTTCGCAATATCACCATTTGCATTGTTATAAGCTCGTAAATACTACTGCCATCAGGGCTACGACAACACCAGACCCACTGACATACGAAATAAGTTTCACAGACGGTCAGACAATTTATCTTCGAGACTCAAGCCGACTTTCATCGATCAGGTATCGGGTTCAGGTGAGATAATATTCTCGGGCAATACCCCTAGAGGACTGACCTAAGCAGATCACATTCCTTTGAATATGAGCTCAAAATTTGCTGTCACGGCTTGGTATGTAACACATAATTTCTGGACTTTGTTAAGTGTTCACATTTTAACATAGTGAGAATTTCACTGTTCTTATTCAAATGTACAGTGACCCTAGATTACTGTTGTGAGTGGTTATCATATCAACTTCAATAATAACAGCCGATTCTATAAGTTTCCTATGCATTATAGACTATGCCAAGTCGATTTTTGCATTTTTTAAAATTTATTTTTGTGTGCTGTCCCATCTTATTTAACCCAGTATTATCATCATTATCTATTATTATTATTGTCATTTCTTATATTTCTAATATTGTGACGCAATTCCACGCCGTAATTAAGCTTAATTAGGCCTAGATCCCTTATGACAATGGCATTATACCACAAAAAGATACGCTCAGGGATCTTCATGTAGAGAGGGCACTGTTTATGCGAAATATTAATCAGTCAAGAGATGCTCCCTTTCTGATCCCGATAAGGTTTGTGACCGCGAAAGTCAGTGACCACTCCCTCGGGAAAAAAAAAATCGACTATGTACTTTCAGCTGAGGTCAGGTAATCTGCATTCTGTGGATTCGAATAGTAAGAAATGTCAAGCATCATATAAAATGAATAGGACTCGTCAAATGTTGACGGGATGGCATAGCAATCGGACGAAAATATTTTTTTTTAAATTGAAAATAAGTCAGATTTTGATGAATGCAAGTTTCACTTCGATATAAAACACATTCGTTGGTACTATTTTACACGAAAATTAATCTACTTTTCTTGTGATTTATATTTTTAGTACATGCAAGTTCTCTGCCTTACCTTCCGGAAAAATGAGCTTTCATTCTGAAAATCGGATCTATCGGCTTCCCCAAATGGTAGCTAGTGCATGAAAACTAACATGTAATTGGAATTTTGTGACGAATCTGTGAAGTGTTGGTACTGTTTTTCCGCGGTTTTTTTTTTCGAGAAATAGAGTAGTAGTAGTATGGGTACCATGCCGCAAGATACGTGGGCTACGCACGGTGTATATCTGTTGTGCAGATCAAACGGGCGTGAATCATGACAGGCAGAGGGTACACGCGTAAGCTGCCGTGGAGAGCACATTGCGTTGTGTTTTTGAGGGGGGTGAGGTTAGAAAAACTTACGTAAATCTGCTTATAATTGTTCAAATTGATCCCGGAAAATTTTACAGGATGCCGTAACATGTCAGGTTTTTGACAAGTAAGCTCATTCCCCCTACACCAATCAGCGAGAAGCGATTCAGCCCCAAACATGATATCATAAAAAACAAAGCAATGCGTCATCAATGAAATGATTCCATGCCTGGGAATTACGCGCAGCGGCCCGTTTACGGCACATGCCGTTCACACTTGCTGTGATTAATTCACGATTGCTCGCTTAATACAAGTCATATACAGTTCTAATCTCGCACAAATAACAATGAATATGTACTTATTGAGATTGAATACCGATCAAATTAATTTGCATCTCAATAAAAATTATGTTGGGATTTCTTTTTCAACAACTGTTCAAAATGCTTGGCACTTACGGTGTGTGTGCATAGCCAACACGGGACACGAGGCTCATGAATATCGATCACAGAGATAACCCGCCCCAGATACAAGCCCCGAAAATCCTTGGTTCAAACGATGACATCATACTTATATTAGGGTCCGCCAAGTTTTGGACGGAACTCGCCATAGAAACCCACGTTAACAATCTCGACCCCTAAGTGAAAGTAAGTAGTCCAATTGCCCAGGTATGCCCGCCGTATGGTGAAGTGAAAATTAACGGGGAGTAGTTAAAGTAGTTATCGCGCCCTCAATTGACCTGCATGATAAAGTGAAATTCTCAACGGTTAGTAGTTATCGCGCCCTCTACCCTCAGCTATTTTTTTTATCATTTCTCTTTGCGATAGGCCTACTGGGGAAAAAGCCTACTGGGGAAAAAGTTAAGTAAAAAAACACACACACACAATTGGAAAAAGTAAAAAAAAAACAAAAAAAAAAAAAAAAACACCAAAAAACAAAAACAATTGGACTACAGAGTAGTCTATATGCATTACTGCACAAGTGTTTGTAAATTTCAGCGAATTTTGAAGTATACCGACAACGTATAACTAAATACCAAATCTGAGATCATTTTAAAAAGAAAACAGTGTTGGTTGAAATATTGAAGAAAAGAAGAAAAAATGAAACGTGTACGATAATGTTCAAACAACCCAGACCAAAAATATATTGTCATATTAAAGAAATTTTGTGTAAATAACATTCCCACCAACTTGCCAATCCGGGCAGCGATTTCAAGTCACGTCGCGCGCCAGCTGCAATGGCCAACGTAATACACACAAAGTCCAAGTGAAGACGTGTGCTACGCTGTGCATCGTCCTCCAATGTGGTCACAGGATACGAGGGCGGTAAGTAGCATTTCCATTCCACGGAAATTCTCAAAATCATATTGTTTTGTTTTAAATGTTCAAGCTTACCAGTCGCATTAAATATCGTAATGCTGCTCGGATATGATAAACGTAAAACTATAACCAAGCTAATTCTTGAAGATAATTTTGAGATATTTGCATGGAATTCTACATCACTGCAAACTTCAAAATAGTTAAGTTATCCAGAGGCTGATTTTAAAATATAATACATTTTAGAAAGCAAAAATTATACTCCTTAAAGCAAAAAATAATATATTATAAGAGAGCTTACAATGTCATAGATTTTTATCAATGAAATTCAAGAACTTAATAATAATTTATTTTGAAAAAAGACGCGTGTGCTTCTGAGCGGCATTTGCGGGAAAAGTCTCGTTTTGCCGTTACGTTTATTTTTAACGTTCCTTTACTGCATTTTCTTGCACTCTTCAAATATCGCGGAAGATCTAACAAGAAAAATAACGCTACCTCTCTTTTTGCGGTGATCGTCAGGGTAGTCATTTTTCCGAAAAGGACGTTAGGGATTTGACCTTCAAATTGGGTAGCGAGAATTTGCTGAAAGAAGGTGCAATGAGTCAAGGCGAAAGTATGAAATTATCCTGGAATGTCTTTTTTATCTGCCCCTTGACACCGGAAGTTACGTCAACGCAACGGAAGTGACGTCAACCCAAAGGTCGCTATGTAACACTGGGAACGATTTTACTTAATTGGTGCGTTGGGAGTATGAGAACAATTATGCTTCTGAATTCATCAGTCTATGATCAAGATGCACAGTGTATGTATAAGCAAAATAGCATGATATCCTATAATCTCTTACCCAGTGGTGGCCAAGCAAGATACGCATGTGGCGTATGCGCCCACACAGATATTTCTGGGTCATGAATTGAGTTGTCACAAGAACGACTGACACTTCGTTGATAACATGAAAATCCCGAATGACTTATCCTCTAAATCATAGCTGTAATAATGATTTGATTATTATTTTTAACTACCAGCCAACGCACGGCGTGAAGATTATGTGATATTCCTGCAGGTAACGGTTTTTTTTTCTTAAAACATGGCACATCCACTCACGAGGATAACCAGAATGAACTTGTGATGGCGAGTTGAAATTTCAATATTTAAAAGACAGCTTACTGATTTTGCCCATTTTGTTACTTTCAGTTATCTTAAAATTATTTTATTTATCAAACCCATATATGAACAATTTAACATGCATCTGCCTTTGGGGGAAAAGAACTGAACTTCGGATACGATGAGGGTGCATTTAAATGTGCTTTTTTCAGTGTATACGGTCGTTTATGATGCAAAATAGTGAATTTATGTATTGTTGTGTCATTTTATAGTCGCACAATCTGCTGGAATAAGATAGCAAAATACTATAGGCAAAACAGTTTTACTCCATGTCAAGAAATAATATAGCACTCTGATGTTCCCGTGTCCCTAAGTGGCAAGAGGTGGTAAGTGATAACAACTGCCGTAATAGCACACAGCGCTCATGGAATCAAACGTACGTGATCTAAAGGGTATGGACCTGGCGGACGAGCTGAAGTTGTGGTAGACTAGCGTAGTAGGTAGTATGGAGAGAGCAGAGAGAGAGAGAGAGAGAGAGAGAGGAGAAAGCGGGAGGAGAGAGAGCGTATGAGTGGTAAGAGAGAGGAACGAGGATGGATGAATCGATGGATGTATGATGTATGAATATCGAGATGGGTTGATCCATGGATGGAGGACGGGGTAGGGACGGTAGGGAGGGAGGGAGGGAGGGAGGAAGGGAGGGAGGGAGGAAGGGAGGGAGGATGGATGGATGTATGGAGATGGATGGAGGATGGATGGATGGATGGGAGAATGGATGATGGATGAATGGATAGAGAGATGGATGGATGGATGATGAGGGTGAGCGATGGTTGTTGGATGGATGGAGGATGGAGGATTGTGCCTGGAGGCTGGCACTGGATGGATGATGGGTCGGTTGGGTGTGATGGACGGAGTAGGGAACGGAACGGAACGGATGGCATGGATCAGACAGACTACATGGAAATGAGGTATTCTGTGTGCACACTTTCTATGAGGAGAGAGAGGAAAGATGGGAGAGAGATAGGAGAGTATGTGTGTTTTAGGGAGAGGGATGGAGAAGAGGGATGATGAATCGATGGTGGATATATGATGTATGAATATCGAGATGTTAGATCCATGGATGGGATGGATGGATGGATGGATGGATGAATGGATGGCGGAAGGATGGATGGATGGATGGATGGAGGTAGGGTATGGGAGGGAGGGGGGAGGGTCGGGAGGAGGGAGGATGGGGGATGGATGAATGGATGGATGGATGGATGATGGGTGAGTAGATGGGGGATGGATGGATGGATGGATATATGGCTGGCTGGCTGGCTGATGGGGGGATGGGGTGGATGGGTGGATGGCTGACGGATGGGGACGGACGGCATGGATGGATGGTATGGACAGAAATACATGTTACTGAGGGTATTCTGGTGTGACACCATTTCTTATGTTTTGATTGATTCAGTATGGATTGTGTGTCTTCTCATTGTCTACATGTGTATCTAATTTAAAAAAATACACAAACATACCCTCGTTAACTTTGTAGTCTGTCTGTATGTTGTATGTATGTCTCCTCTGTCTTGCCTACTGTCTGCCGTCATCTGTTTGTCTCTGACTGTGGGTCTGGTGCTATCTATGGTCTGTCTGGATGGGGGAGGAGGGAGGGGGGGTGGATGATGAAGAAGCTAAGATGGATGGGGGTAATAAATAGAACGAATCAGGGTAATCCATGTGTTGTTCTTAAAATACATTTCCTACACAGAACCTAACACCAGTGACACGCAGTACCTTAACACTAGTAATTTGCACTCACCATTTGACAGACAGAGGGGCTGTTTTCACTACCGCAAAAATATTATTGGATACATGAGAATAAGGTCAACATTTATGTCAATGTGCGTCAACAGCATTGCTCAATCCACTGACTGGCCGAGGGGAAACGCTAAGTACGTACGCCCACACAGGATATATCTACATGTATATCAGCGACACATTCCCTGACAACATGAAAGCCCCAGATGGACTGATCATGTGATCATAGCCCCACAATACTGATTGGATTATATTAACTTTTAGCCAACGCTCGACTGAGGGATCACATGTATCAAATGCTGGTGATATTTCTTTTGACATGAAAATATTCGCTTCTACGCATTTGAGATGGGAAGGGTTACTTTCAGGTGACAGTAATTTTGTTCATTCAATAGCATCGACGCTTCTAATGTAGGATTTTGAAAGGGTAGATAACTTGGGATCGACATGTATCTGTCATCCTTGAAACGAAGGTGATTATCAATTCAAACAAAATATTATACAAAGACACTTATCAACAGCAAAATCGAATATTTTTTTAAAATTTTACAGATATCGCTCTGAATACATCCAATATAGTGAAGATAATATCAAAATCGTATCAATTGCAGTGGTCTTTATTTGGTAAAAGGCATTGAAATCCAGAAGCAATCAATTAAATGAGTGATTTGCTTAATGTTGTCGCATTCTCAGCGCCTTATTGGAAATAGACGCATCTTGTAAAAACTCCTAAAATATGTCGTTGTGACACTGAGACCGAAGTCGGAATTTTAAAAATACTTGACCAAAAACAACAACAACTACTACTACTACAACTACTACTACTTCTACTACTACTACTACTACTACGACTACTACTACTACTACTACTACTACTACTACTACTACTACTACGACTACTACTACTACTACTACTACGACTACTACTACTACAATAATAATAATAATTACAACAACAACAATAATAATAATATACAGTTCAAACTTAATAAGTCCCCCCCCGACAAAGGTACATTTTTCTGGAAAAGTTAGGCTCTTTAACCTGTTACAAAAATGTTAAATGTACCCTCCAATGTTACACATTTAAATGTGCAAAAAAAATCGCACAACAGTTAACCTTTTCCTTGAAATGACGTCATTTATTAAATTTGATGACGAATTAAAATGGCACTTTCGTGCATTGGGATTTAACAATAGAGAAAATACCGGGGGGAAGGTACCAATGGATAGCTATGGTCATCTTCTTTGCATTGCTATCAAAATGAGTACCAACATGGCTATAATTACGTCAGAATGACGTTATAAAGTTCAAATGTCAGCAAAATGTTAAAATTTTAAACAACTTGATTAATTTTGTTGTAAGGTGAACTTTCGATGGCAACTGAAATATAAAATTCACCTTAAGTCAAAGTGGGGCAGATAATAAAACTGATAACAATGAATAATTAAAAGAAACACCATACAAAGTTTTCTTACATGTGTTTAATAATTTATAGCTGTGAATGTAACATAAATATCAAGTTGATAAAATTTCATAGATCAAAACATATGAATGAGAACATACCTAAAATGACATTTAATCAGAGGTGCTGTCAATAGATAAATCCAGAGAGTCACGAACTGTGGGTTAATGTCATAAACTATAGCTACAATGACACACACACTCACAAACATAGCGACCGACTTCACCATATTGGGAAAAGTGTCACCTTTACACAATGGCTCTAATTGACCAATGTGGTGCCCGGGGCTTATTCTCGTCTTGTCGAGTCATGTACACATTGAGGCCGATTGTGAATTATACAGACAGTGTATCCAGTGCACACATGCCTTGAAAATATGCCAAAATAATTATAGCGCATAGTAAAAATCTTTTGCTTTTAGAAATCCGTTATTCTTGATATCTACATAGTGTTTCATTGACACAAATTTCAATATTTATTGGGACATGTTTACAGTTTCATTATTAATATTAGCCTCACTTACCACATCTAGAGAGATAAGGAAATAAAATAATTAATTCCATGTATCGAACATCGATTATTTTCTAAGCATTTTAATTGGTATTGACCTTCATGGTATCGATGCAGTGATAACAAAATGATGATAATAGTCATAGTGATAGGAAGCATATTGAAAGGCTAGGATATCTACATATGAGCAATGTCTCGCTCAAAAATAACTCTGTTTGAGTAATCTCCAAATTAGGTATAAAAACCTTTGCCGACATTCCATGGCAACTCAAATATGAAATTCACCTTAACTCAAGTTGGAATAGTTTATAAACTTAATACAAACCAGGCACTTGGCAGAAGATCTCTCCAAGATAAAAGTCGAAGATGGTGACATTTTCAACTCGCACGATGTTGTGTCTTTATTCGCAAACACCCAATCGATAAGACATTGGAAATAATCAAGAGAGAGAGAGAGAGAGAGAGGCTGGAAAAAGATAATACCTTGAAACAGAGAACAAGATTGGAGGTGAACGACATCATGGAGTTGCTGGAATTTGTTTTGAGGACCACATATTTTTCCTTCAGAGGTGAAATCTACAAACAAAAGTTTGGGCAGCGATGGGCAGTCCATGCAGTGCCATAATAGCCAATATGTTCATGGAATGGCTTGAACAAAAAGCATTAGCAACTGCACCGGTAGGCTGTATGCCTAAACTATGGAGGAGATATGTGGATGATATTCTAGAGATCATTCCCAGAGGAACCACTCAACAGCTGACAAACCACCTTAACTCTATAGATCCTACTGAAAGCATTAGATTTACGCATGAAGAGGAGGTAGATGGCAATATTGCCTTTCTTGATACATCCATCACCAGAAAAGATGACGGGTCGGTGCAGTTACAAGTGTACAGGAAAAAGACCCATAATGACCAATATTTGAACTTCACATCACAACACCCGCTACACCAAAAGTTAGGTGTGGTGAGAACCCTCCTAGATAGAAGTGAATCCATCGTCACAGAAGAGAGTGATAAAAAACAGGAAGAAGAAAAGATAGGTCAAGCACTGAGTCAATGCGGATACCCTAGCTGGACGATTAGGAAAGTCAAACAACAAATGAGAGACAAAACCAAGGTGAAGGGGAAAATGAAAGATAATTATAAGGGGAAAAAACAAAGGAATGGTAGTCATCCCCTACATACAAGGCGTATCCGAGAGACTACAACGTGTCTTCAAGAAACACAACATCTCCACTGCAATGAGACCTTGCAACACGTTGAAAAGCATCCTTGTACACCCGAAGGATAAACGTGAAACTACGCAAACTTGCGACTGCGTTTATAAAATCCCTTGCAAGAACTGCAAGAAGTCCTACGTGGGTGAAACTGGTAGAGCCTTTGGAGTAAGTTTAAAGGAACACATGAAGGATGCGGAAAAAGTTAGCAGCAAGAGGTACACACGCGCCAGTAAAAAAGACTCGGTGGAGGAAGTGCATAAATCAGCTGTCACAGATCACATTGCCAAATTCAACCATGTGATTGACTGGGAGGCGGCCCAAATAATTGACAAATGACTCAATGCAACAAACGAGGTGGAATTAGAGAAGGAATATGGATCAGGAAGAGGGGAACCAATATCATGAATCGGGACGCAGTAATATTCTTTAAGTCACGTGTACAACCAGCTGCTGCAGGAAAGAACTTTGCATTCTGCGGATGAGAAAAATACGCATCTCGCGGGAGTAAGCGGCTGGATCGGCGCATTACTGAAGTTCTCCGACCGGAGAACGAAACGTCTAAAAATGTGAGTAAATTTCTGGACTTTTCAAAATAATAATTAATACAAACCTGGTAAAAAACCTGATGGAAGATTAAAATGTCATTGATTAAAACATATGAAACATATGAATGAAAACATATCTAAAATGACATTTAATCAGAGGTGCTGTCAATAGATAAATAGAGAGAGTCACGAACATGCGGGTTAATGTCATAAACTATAGCTACAATGACACACACACTCACAAAACGGAGCAACCGACTTCACCATATTGGGAAAAGTGTCACCTTTACACAATGGCTCAAATTGACCAATGCGGTGCCCGGGGCTTATTCCTGTCTTGTCGCGTCAAGTATACATTAATACAGGCAATGTGGCCATTCAATCCTCTCATGCTTTGAAATATGCCAAAATAATTATTGCGCATAGCTGAAATAATATTGCTTTTTTGAAAAAAATTCGCCATTCTGTATCTACATAATGTTGACCACATTTCAACATATTTGTAAATTTCTAAAATGTTGTTTTTAATTTAATAACTCACAATATTAAGGATATGAGGAAATAAATCAAATTCATTAAGTTTATAATAAGAGAAGAAATATGATTGTACAAAAAATCATGCATTGATATTTTCATTGCACGGTTATGCAATGCATAACACGGTTATGCATTGTACGGTTATGTTATGAGCGTACGCTAAAATATTCAGCCATTAACTCTAATCAATTATCAAACATCGATTACTTGTGTAAGTATTTTTATTGGCAAAGATCTTCGTGTTTTTAATTTCGTCAATATATCAAACATCGATTACTTTTTAAGATTTTCATTGATAAAAAACATTTTGGCGTTTGCTGTCCAATTTACCTAACATCAATTACTTTTGCCAACATTCATACATTCAACAATCAATGTTATTGTGGAATAATTTTTCTTGGTGGAATTTTTATGATAATGACATCACGATAGCAGTAATGAAACGATGATACATTAATTACAATATTAAACCACGTAGTTGATGGAAACAGTGATGGTGGTTGGTGGTGGTGATGATGTCGATTATCACTATGAGCTTGTGAAATTTTTAATTCCCAAGCACATGCGTCAGGAGCGTCATTCACAAATGTTTTTAGAAAATACACCCCTGGTTTTTTGGGTATGATTATGATAACCAGATCACACAAGGTCAGTTCAGTTCAAGTATTGTTAAACAATGTACAACTCACTGAAAACTGTGTCCTGTTTAAGATGAGGCGTATGGTAACTCATAGTGTATAAGGGATGAGGATGGCGACAATGTTGGCAGCTACAATTACAAAGGCAGAGACGACGATCTTAAAAACATCATCATCCCTAGCATTATCCAGTTTTGCGGTTGCCCAACCCTTTAGGGTTCCAGTGACTTTAAAACCATTACATGTAAAAATCCATAAATAATTCAAAGCGCACATCTCAGAGAATACAAGCCACAATTCTTGTCAATGAAATCAAACCCCATTTAAAAGGTAACTAAAAACTGAATTAACATCTTCGAGAGGCTGTATAGAATTGACGAAGCTTCCTTTTAAAAGGTACTACTGGGTGTGACAACGTGGATGGAATTCAAGAGCCGAAACAAGACGGCACGTTTGCTGTATGTAAAGTCCAAGGTAACCTCGTACGAGGAGGATGGGGGTGAAGATTGGGCTCGTGCATGCTCTATTTCAGATTGGTCCGTGTGCTCATTTACAAGAGTTGATTTTCTCAAGGAATGAGAAGAGAAAAAACATCCAGGAGAGAGCCAACAAGAGTTTAATGTTCTAAAGGCGCACTTTGGTGGGATTCAAATAATGTCTTGGAAGCACTTGGAGGACTCCCGATGTAGTGTTATTGTACAGATCTTTGCACGTGGCAGTAATCATAGTCTTGAAAGACAATTCCGCCCGACATTTCGATGTTAAGTGTCGAATTACTTAATGATCAAGTGAATACTTTGTAGTTAGGGAAACTGGTCTATCCAGTTATTGATTTTTTTCGATTTGGGAATAAAAGAAGATCATATCGATAATTCTTAGTTTTGGAAAAGGGAGAAACGAAAAGCCATTAAAATTGGATGTAGGTTTAGAGTTTTTTTTAATGACATACCAATTTTGTGCTTTACTCTCAAACTAAGTAAAGGGATTCTGCCATGAAACAAGAATTTAGACAAAATAAAATACAATTCATCCAGCCATTTTCTAATATTTGAACAGTTTGAAGCTGTGGGAAAAATCTTATATACTGTACAAATCATGGAAAAAAAATTTGGCCCCTTTGTCCGATTTAGGAAATATTGACCCTCCCTCCCCCAACATGACCAAGGCAATGTTGATCGGTCTATTGTCAGCAGCCAAGGACCAGGGTCCCCCAACATTGATGATGGGGGGTAGGAAGAAAAGAATTTGGTAAAGGGGAAGACCTCTGCTTTCTAAAGAACAATGATTTACCCCCCAAATTCGATCATATTTGTGATACATGGGAAGTTTCAATATATTGCATCAAGTGTGCCCAAACATGTTTTTCGAGGATTGTAGCTCGGAAATATGAATCACAGTACTTTAAAGAAAACTATCGGTATGTTTTTTTTGCAACTGAAAAAATGAAAAGACAAGGAGAAAAGTGAATCTACATTCAATGTTGCAGTTCGTTTCCGTATGGACGGTAATGATTTTAAATATCTGATTTTGTCCTGATCTCGGTGTTTTCAGTTTTGCCATTTTGAAGGGGGGTTAGGAGAGATTACCATACAGACATAGTTACAAAATTTGATTTTTTTTTTTCGATTTTGCTGATTTAGCAAAATCACTGTGATAGTGCCTTTAATCCACCTTCATCCTGGCCATAACACATTGCCTTCTGATAGATGTCAATGGTATGGCTAATCGAAGGCAACATTTATGACAGTCCGGGGACAGTTTCAATCGTCATGAACCGTTGGCCAAACGGCGTTGTGATTTGAAGCCGCCCTAAGGTTTTATCGTAAAAACAAAACAAAAACGGGTTTTTAATGGTTAACTATCAATTATTAGCACAGGCAGGGACTTGTCTTTGACTGGTTTATTGTTCATGTGTTTGGTGCGAGAGAGAGAGAGGGTTATTGTTGAGATAAATTAAAAATATATGAGTTATATAAACAAGATGGTATGGATCGGTTGGTGTTTATGAAATTTCTTACGCATGATACGCTTTAACGTAACACAAATTAGAGTTGTCGCTGCATGAAACATTGTGTAATTAAAATGGCATGCTATGGCCGGGGACGGTGTTATTGTCTCGACGTAGATAAGGGTAGTAGATGTTTTGCTGTGTCTGAAACAAAAATCATAGATATGTTAGAGTTATCTGAACACAAGCGGAATTGCCTTGGCAGAGCAAAATAAGCAAATCAAGACCTTCATCAATCAAAAAATAAGATTCAGGACTCAGTTTTCTTGGCGTGCGATTGACATATTTACCAAAACTCTCACCGCAAGTTCTCATACTCATAACATATAAATAGCATTCGGACCAATTGAGCGGGAATTTGACATAGATTTATTACCATGCTTTCTTTACGGAGTTCCGTAACGTGACCCATATGACACACTTTTTGTCTGACACATATGAATTCGGAAACATTAACGGAAAAACCTGTAATTATTCCGTGAAGACGTCCGAACTTAAAGTGTGTCAGCAAAAACGTGTGTCAGATGGTCAGGTACGGTACTCCCAAGATTTATTGTCATGCTCTTTGTTACCAGTATCTCTCAAGCTAGTATGACCCTACCATACCCTTACATGGTCACAACCTGGATCTAGTTATTGTTTAGAACAAAGGCCACAGATCCAATATGAGACATTCTGCAGCGGGGTTGGACATTTGTGACCCCACTTTGCGACCCTCTCAGACTTCAGAATCCTTAACGGAATAAATACCAATTATTACATGTACTGTATTCCTAAAAGCTGTGAATTCTGAGTCGGGTTAAGGCAACAAGGTGGGGGGACACAAAATGCACCAACCCCTGAAGCGTATAATCTGATCATGCAGCTGTAATATTAACAATGGCTTACATATTCAATTTATGCAGAGTTGGTGTATTGTGCACAAACATAGTTCACTTTAACTTTATAGAATCTCTATCGACAGTACAATATGGTCTATATGCGCTTCTGAAGCACACACATGGATTAGTCGGAACATCGCACCGTTACTTTAGGTTACATTGCGTCCTAGAATGCAGATACTCTCAGTAGTGCGGTAACTAGTCACGAGACGTTATTTGAGGAAATGCGACAAATCTGGCCTAGAAAGTAATCGCGATATATAAATTATGTTTTCACGGTAGCTGCACCACTTCGTACATATTGAACTGACTTCTTTAAAGTCTTTCGCCAACCCCCCCCCCCCCAAAAAAGATGTCATATAATCTCCCCTTCGATCCGATCAACAGGTTGATTCGTCAACGTCATGATCCTGTGACCTACGGGATCATCTTGAGATTACTACGGTGATAGTAATCAATTACGATAATCGTATCATTCTGTAATGCTGCTGCTACTATTCGTTTAGAACGTATATACCCGAAAATGCATATACTATATTCCATAGGAATATTCTATACTCTATATATACTCCATTCTTAGTTATTCTAGAATCTTAATATCACAAAACACGCATTGCCCACCAATTTTGACGTCATACGTTGTTTAGAAGTGAGACTCGGAGAGCTGTATATGTGAAATAAACAGACATCTTACAAATTAAAAATGGAAGGCCAAATAAAAGATCTTAATATTGTTTTTTGGAATTCTTACTGATTAATAGAGAGCAAAACATACCAACATAGGTGGGCCGTTTAAATTTAAGATGGCGGCCACCAAGCTAATGAAAGAAAAAGGCGAATCAGCCTGATTTAAATATTTGTTTTTTTTGCAGCAAAAGATTAATTTAATTAAATTAATAATATTCAGTGCACACCCCGAAGCGGTCATCTTGTTGTCCAAGTAAACAACAGATGAAAAAGCGAAGAGCATTATATCGGCCAGGGGGAAGGTCGGATTACGTGGCATCGCTCGGAAAATTAGCACTCTATATAAATACCCAATAAATACGATATAGATTCTATGGTGTTTTAAGGCTCTATGATACGGTCATTTTCGGGGTCATTTACCGTGCGACAACGGTGTTTACGCAAAAAAGCCATACCATAAACGAATCTTATACGTAAACCTCACGAAAAAAAACAAAAATGCGATCAAACTATGACAAATCAGGTCTTGGAAAGGAAAATTAGAGCAAAAGTGGGGTGCGATATGAGCCAGATCATGTCAATACATCGGGTATACGTTTGTGTTGCCTGAGCGCTGTAGTCTCCTGTGCGTTTGTATACGTTCGTGCTCGGACCGTGTGGAGTCGATAGGCGTGGTAGGATTAGGACCCCCATACCCTGAGATTGAGAATAAATTTGAATAAATAAACGTTTTCAGCAGTCTAGGGATTTTGAATTGCGCAAAACATTGAATTTAAAATTGCACTTTCTCCAATTTCTTCTACGAACTAAAAAGTTCGCAGAAACAAAAATTGCTTTAAGGGGGGGGGTTTATGGGGTTTTTGAAGCAGTGAACTTTGGAAATTGAAAATGATTTTTCTTAATTTCCTAAATAGTGGTATATATATGTGATATATATATGTAGCCCAGTCACCAGTGTGAAATCCATGAAAATTTTTGCTCTGGTTGCAATTGGTAACCCCGTAAGGCCTTTGATTGGCTAAACACTAGAACGAATGTAACTGAATAACTAAACATGCTACTGGGAGGAAACTTGGGTGAGATATGCAGGAGGTAAATACGGAGTGAACCAGTGAAGCCGGATTTTATAATAATACCCGTTGGCCATGGCAACCGGCAAATCGACCAATCGCATAATTTATGGCGTAATTTGAATTTGGGAACAACAATTTTGAAAATCGGCGGCCTTCATGGTTCACTCGGCTTATGTCTTAGATATGTGTCCAAATTTCATGTTCATAGCATGTAGCGTATTCTAGTTACGTGTTCGTCCGTTTTGGTTGTTGCGTATTTTAACGAAATAAGTTATAGGCCTCGAAACATTTAGACCAAATTGAGGGGCGCTTTGATGTGAATATGGACTTATTTTTTTTAAATTTCATTTTATACTGAATTTACATAATTGATTACTGAAAGAATCATCGAAATAGGTGCATCCTTGTCCTGAATTAATTTTTAAAATAATTTTCCTAAATATCGCAGGGTGAGAAACATAAAATACATAAAACAAAATCACTACCCCACCCAGTGACATTTAATAACTTTTAAATTATGGAAAGGATAATATAATGTATTTATATCTTCAACTTAGCCCAAAAGAATGTGTTAATGTTCATAAATAATATCTTTTTAAAATATTTAAATATAACCCCCTTGAATTTTCACATGATAAATAAGAAGATCATTGTTTGTTGGAAAATTTCGCTTACACTACTTGACTTTGATCATCCATATCTGGGAACCGAATGTCTCGATTGCGATCGAATAAAAATCATTTTGTAGATTACAGTCTACAAACCCAAATTTTAGCCCTTGCCTTATCTCATTTTCTGGATTAGAAAATTTTTTCATATTCAGACCCCATCCCCCCCCCCTTAAATGATGTCTTTCTGTCTTGCCGTATGGTAAAAAATGAAGGAATTCATCAGAGCTTTTTGGTGGAATCAATCAAGCATATTATCCCGAATTAGGGATTTTTTTCCATAGAGCTCCACCGGAGCCTGGCAAACAACCTCCAACATCCCCACTCTAGTATCGAAACATCCGGCGTCCTCCCCCCGATAATCGCCACCTTTCGTAGTTTAAGATGGTCCCAAACAGCCAGCATTAATGTTTATTTGACAAGATATTGAAATATGAGTATGGTGCAAACCTTGCATTCCCGGCTTACAAAAAACCAAAATGCATCTATTAGTTACTTTGTTCAAATATTGTAAAGATGGTCGGCCTTTTCTATCATGAAACATCTCCCTGGTTCATTCAAATCGCAGCTATCACAACAGGGTTACACGTGCTGTATAAGCGACAATAAAACCCCTAAAAAATTTCTTACTAGATTTTTGGTAACACCCCACGTCATGCTTATGGAATATAACGGTCAAATTCGTTCAACCTCAATACCGAACTCGATATTCCAATTTGGAATTTCGAAACTCGAAAAATTACACTCCAACTCGAAACTCGGTACTCTTGAAAACTTGAGATTCATACTTGAACCTGTGCTTGAAACAAAACTCGGAAAAAGGTAATAATCGGTGATGTAACAGCTTGTGGATTAATCAAAACCAA
>JAMKCH010009740.1:0-70622 GCA_023653785.1 Ophioderma brevispina | reverse complement strand
TGTCCCTCTCAGTTTCCAAGCTTTTTTAAATTTGGTTAAAGTTAAATACAAGACTGAATATAAGATTGCTGAAAAGAATAATAAGTTACGGAGCCACTTTAAGAAATGGACAATTAATCTTGAAGGCTCAAATTAATGTTTCCTTTTTGTTAATTTTCCTTCTCTGAGAGTGCCATGGTTTGAGCAATTTTGTTGTTGTTGTTCCTGTTGATGTTGTCGTCTTGTCTGTTTTGTGGGATTTGTTTTGTGACTGTGTGTGTGTGTTGTTGATTTCTTATTCCTTCACTGTATTTTATATCTAAGTCATTGTTGTGGGGGTCTGGGGGTTCATTCTGTATGTTTTCTCTTTACCACCAGACCCCAAGTACAGGGAATAAAAATACAGAAAAAAAAAAAAAGTTTGGCCGTTGCCCGTGTAGACGCAAACTGGATGCGGCTCTGGATCCGATCTGGATCTGCGCTGCCGTGTAGATTGCCCCATTGTCATCCCGCATTTTGCTCGAAATAGTCAGCAACCGTGATAAAATGACCTTATGGCAGGGGAAAAAAGTGTTGTCACTTGATCAATCGAAAGAGTACCGAGTATTACCGAATAAAAATTTTAAAGAGTAAAAAAATAAATAAATTAAAAAAAAACTCTTTAAAAAAATAAAACAAGAAAACATCGCCGCCGCATAGAGCTATGAGCTAAATTTAATTTTAAAAGCAATGTGCGCGGGAAGCTGAGACAACTATTTTTTGGCCTTATTACCTTCAACATGCCACTGCCGCGATAAACCACTTTTAGGAAGCATTATTGATAATACACTGTTGCTCATAAAGTTGGAATATTTTTTTTCAGACCCAATCTTAAAACGCATTTCTGTTTGAACGCCTCAGTAAATGAGTAGGTGAATGATTACATCATGATTCCCCACTACCCGGTGAAGTGAATCATGCATAATTTTTAATAATTACGTAACATGCCTTTTTTTTTGTGGAGCCATAAAATGCCAGACGCTGTGATTGTTCCTTTTCCTTTTCCCTGCTCCCTGGCGGTGTGCAAGGAGCTCTTTTTGTTCAGTAGTTGTGTTTTGTTTCTTCCTTTACACAAAAACTGACACAAACAGAGGTTTCCAGACTATGTGCCTCGTCCAACGCCACTTTCAATAAACGCCGAAGAGTACTTGCACTCGACGGAAGGGTACAAACAAGGCAGCGGAGTCCTCGGGATATCGCAGATTACTGTCTGTAAAATCCCCAGACATCATCGAGAGGTATTTTGAGGCCACCAAAATCTTCAGGACGACCACGATTGCTACCAGACGAGATGGAACACCGACTGCGTAATCTTGCCGTAGTGCCCGTAAAAGACACGAGCCGTCTTCGTCTTTTGTGGATAAGACACTAGGAAGCAACGTTTCCCCGCAAACTGTAAATCGGAGATTGTTTTAACGTGGTTGCCGTGCAAAACGAATGACCAAAGGTCCACGCTCACCGCACCCACAGAGTTCAATCGCCTTCGCTGGGTAGGGAGCACAGAAGATTCCAGCTCAGACACTGGAGAACGTTGTGTTATTGTCGAGAGCCGCTACTCCTTGACCATCAAGATGGAGACAAAGGGTTCGTCCGATTACGTGTGAGAACCTCCAGATGAACTGGTATTCAGGAATCGACTCAAGAAGGCCGTCGTGTACCTGGACATTCTGAAAACCACTGTCCATTATGGCTCTAATCCCATGGGGTGGAAACCTTTTCTGGTGGTAGGACCCCGAGAGGGCTGGATGAATGGACAAGTTTCAATCCGTCAGATCCACTCAGGATTCCACAAGGCACGTTAACCTGCCTGATAAATTGTCTTCTACATGCCGTCTGTTGTCTACGATTGTCCTGCTTTATACACCCAGACAGTGACCAAGACCATTCTCCAGAATGATTCGTTCCTTACTGAGAGGAATATGTCAATACGTCTGGATGATGAGAATTCACAAAAAGCATGTCAATTCATGTAGGAAGCCATTTGAACGAGCCTTGAACGTATCTCTAAATTCTGCCAATTCTCTAATAGACTTAGGCGGGGAGTCCAGACAGGAGAGGTAATAAAGAAAGCGCAGCAATGGGTTCTCAGCTATTAAAAAACTGAGTAATTGCAAGGAGATGCCAAGGATCATGCCTATGCATGCCTTGTTCGTCCCTCATCTCGATTACGCATCGTCATCAAGGAGATTTATGGGACCCGCATACTCAGTGTGAACATAGAAGCCAGAGAGATTTCCAGAGGGAACAGGCTGACTCGTTTCTGTAACAGGGAGAGTACTCAAGAGAGAAGATTACAATGATTAGGCTGATGGATTAACATGACATGCAGGTCAGAAGCCTCAAGATTCAAGATTCACTCGTTTTCACGCCGTTGGTGTACATAGAAGGTTCAACCTTTTATATATGACAGAAAAAGAAATTAAGTGAGCCATGCAATTTTCTGTCTTATTGAAAGATGATAATTGTTATAATAATTGTCAGAAAATTCCAAAAATTGAAGAAAAAATTTGCCCCTTACTTTAAAAATGCACAAAACTAGGAATTGATGGAAATTCAGCTGAAAAAATCAATATGAGGCCAATGAACGTGATGTTTATACAGGTAGTTACAAATATGGTCGAAAAAAGATAACTATGTTGAAGCCATGCAAGTAAAGGTCTTATATGAAAGATAATTGATAACAATACTTAGAGGACTTCAGGGGGGGGATTAATAAAAAAATTGAAGTCAAAATGTCCCTTGTTTTAAAAAAGCGGTACAGTGTAAATCTAGGACTATTATTGCATGTCATTACAAATCCAATATGGCGGCTACCAGAAACAAATGTCCGGGGCCTAACCCGTGTTTTATAAATGGTGGTGGGTTGGTCATCGACTTATAAATGTATGTCCAGCAAAATAACAGGTCAACTAGGGGGCTCAACATGCATGGAGGGATTTCTTGTTTCCCAAGCCAAGAATAGTGGCTAATAGGCAGCATTGTGGTTCGGGGGGGGGGGGGGGTGGGGGGGGGGGGGGGAGGAAACCGAGGCAGCGGTTTTAATGTGTCAAAGCATAGCAATAATTAAGTCACTCGGCCACCCACAAGGTTAAGTTGGCGTGATGCATCCAGTTATGTTAAAAGCCGACTCAACAGGGCAAGACTGGAGCGAGCTAATAATTACGGACCAGTTTCTCTCACCTCGTCTGTTGTGATTGATACAAACATACTTCATTAGCTTTTCATTCAAACATCATAATTTTTTTTATAACCCAAAATCATCAAAACACGGTTTTTCGAAGTGGCACTCTTGCCGAGAAACAATTGATTCAGACCATCCATGATTTCCCATCTCCTTGAATAACAAAAAACAAACTGATGCATGATGTATCATAATCGACCTCTCCAAAGAACATTGATACTTTTTTTGTTTTTTTTTTTTTTTTTTTTCCACATAACTGCCTTTTACTCAAATGTTCTGGAGTTGATGGAAAAATAAATTCTTGGCTGTCTGCGCTTTTTTTTTGAAGATCGTCGTAATCTAGGTGGTGCTATTTCTGATTGGGCGCAAGTGGTGCTTGGTTCCCGCAAGGGACGTTACTGGGCCATTGTTATTTCTCAACTAGTTATATATATATATATATCAGCTTATATCGATGACCTGCCTGACAACCGCCACTCAACCGTACTCAATCGTTTGTGGACTATTCAAATAATATCAACAATTATTTGAAGATTCACACCTCTGGAGACATTGTCATCATGGGAAAGGCGTGTTTAATTTAGAAAAAAGTGACCTCAAATTTACAGCCTCAGCAGCCTCTCAGCAAGTATAAAACATTGGCTTTGTGCGGAGAATCTGGTCATGCACAAAAGACTTCTCACAATTAAAACCAAGAATGCAGCTTATACCACACTAATGTGCCCAACACTTGAATACTGCTCTGCAGTTTGGGATTCAACATACCACAAACACATACACATCGTGAGTCAAAATTCAGATAAGAGGCCGTCGTCCGTCTAAGTCTGTTTAAATTTAATAATTAGACTGCAAACAGTGTCAATAGAACCTTAACAAAATTAGGGTTGGTAACCTGTTATCCACAAGAAGATAAAATGCAGACCTTGCAGCTGCATAAGGGACACTTAACTTTACCAGTACAAACACTACCAACTACCTGCAACCGGTCCAGAGGCGTACTCGAAGATCTCATCAAGGAAGGAGCATTTATTGAACATCAGGCCAGACTTGACTGTTCTCATTTGAACCGAGAACAACAAAAGACTGGAACAATAATACCATCCACCATCACAAATATTTCAGAACCCGGGCAGTTAAAAATCTGCCATAATATCAATCACCTGAAGTCAACATTCAACATTCAAGGCTCATTTATTCACCATCAAATCATTATTTACAAAGAGGAAAAAATCATTTCAGATGGTAGGACGCCTGCTAAAGAGCAAAGCTCGTAAAATGTGCAGGACGCCCTGATAATATAGTTACTCAACTTAGAAGATTACATAATATGAAGGAGTGAAATATAATTGAGGACCTGTCGTGTTCCGACAAACCGTTTCAAACCCAGACATGGTGTAGAAATTCATATAAATGATGGAAGACCAAAATTATCTGCACGGTTGGTAAAATCACGACAGGGTCTCAAAAGGGACGCAAAACAAACATACAGACAAACAAACAGACAAATAGACAGTACCGTGATGTGAATGTTAAGGACTAATTTAAACCATATTCCGCACACCAATTTCTTGTTCGTCTTGTTCCAAATTTGGAGCGTTGTACAATATCAAAGAGAAGGAGAAGAAGACGTCTAAATTTAGGATTTTAGGACGTGACCGCATGTCGTTGACGTTTCAATGAAATTGCGCCACCAAGTTTAATCGCGCAGTCATTTTGATTGACGTCACGGCTATTTTGGGATTCCCCACTGTGTATTTATCCGCTTTGTTTATTTCTGGAAAGGAATTAATATCCCACCTTTGTTGTGACTTTAGGCGCTCACAGATAGTTGCTACTTCTTAGACCTTCAAAGAGGTTAGTGATTTTAAAGAAATTTCTTAACTTATTGAAATATCATCAAACAATAATCGTGTGTACTACTTTAGTCGCGCATTCGTAAATGACAGTGCCGAGGTTCTGTATCAACATCAACAAATCGCTTACGTGGGGTTATTGACCAAATATCAGGCTGATATTCGTCATCATAAATAAGGCAGTTTCCGACAATGTTGGTGCATCAATTGTAAGGTTCAACATTTATTAGAATTTGGAGAACATCGTCATGAGTGAAAATTATGCGCTAGAAGTGGATTACTTGGACAGGCACGAGATTTTCACCGTGGCCTACGACACCTCTTGGACCGATTTAGAAGCTCTGGTAATTTACGATACGCAATTTTTATAATGTGAAAAATTAACGTGACGAAAATAAGCAAAACTTAATTTTTTTAATAATATGGTGCAATCTCATGATCTGGAATCTAGTTGATCAGTTGATTATATCCAAATTGTTTATGCTTACTTATAATGTGTGTAAATTGGCTTGGATTGTTACCCCAGGTGACCTGGACGGGGTTCAGATTTCATTTTCAAAAAGGATGAAATTGAAAAGCAACAGCCTCAAAACAAAAGTTTTGCCATTGTTTGTCTCAAATACTTGTTGTCATGGTTGTAGTAACTCTTCTTCTTTCCTACTGACTGTAATGAAGAGTCACAGTGTCCGCTATTGCAATATACAAATTGAAATTCCACATGAAGATTTTAACCACAAAATGTACTTCTGTACCTAGTCCTGCTGAGCATGACTCCTCCTATGTACAATTATCATAATGCCATTAACTTAATCAATGGAGGAGTCATGCCAAAATAGTGTGTAACTGATATGACAAAATTTTTGTCTCACATTCTCCAATAATTTTCACGCTTCATGCGAATAAATATTGACCCGATTCCACCTTGAAAGTATTCCTTAGAGAGGGGTTATCAACAACAGGATAGTCGTAAATATCTTCATCAACTTTTTATGAAGTGATATTTAATGAAATTTCAAGACTTGTACTTAAGATTCTGACCAGTGACTAAGTCCTGATTTTGTATTGCCAGGTGCTTAATGAAAGCTTTAGCTTGTATTTAAAATTGGATATTACTGGTGCTAAAGGTAGAAGAGTGTTTAGCGAAAGCACCGGTGTTATATGAAAATTGGAGGTGACATGTTCACCATGTTGTCAGTGGTCGAAATTTGAAGGCTACACAAAAATGTCATAGCTGATACACATGTTTTGGGACTTCACATATAGACTGTTAAAGGCATACTGGGGGAAAGAAACGTCATGTGAAGTCCCAATTATTGGGACTACTTCTGTACCAGTTGCTAAAATTACCTTGAATGAAATTGATTTGTTCTCCTAAATTAATGTTTTTGTCTAGCTGCTGAACGAGATTGGATGGGGAGCACTGCTGTGAGTGTGACAGTATGTATGTATGTGTATACTTGAATTGTATCAGAGAAGATGATTGTATAGTTACAAAAATTCTCTTGAACAATAGTCTCCACTCTGGAATAAATTGGAATTGGAAGGTTTCTTAAGTTTTGTTCTTGGGAAATATTATCCAATACACTTTTTTCTGTGTTTGCCTTCACCGAGGTATGCGGTTTCTTTGATTATGCCCTTGGGATTATACACTGCTGCTCAAAATAGCAATTTGGCAATCCTCAAAAGATCCATATTGGTTTATATCTGCCTTTGTTTTTATGTCACATTTTGCTGCAATATTTGTGAGTTTTCAGATACGGTTTGACTATGCGAAATTTGTTCCGATACAGTCAAGAACCATCCTGGAACCATTGTTTGGCTCCAGGCCACACTCTAGTCCCAATAATTGGGACTTCACATGACGTTTCTTTAACAGTACTAGCGGGAGGCCCGCGCTTCGCGCGGGCTCCCGCTAACTGAGTGAACGGGAGCGATCACTGAAATGGAAGCGATCACTGGAACAGAAGCGATGACTGAAGGAACAGTGTCCTGTCTTTCCTGTAGTTCGCAACTCCCCGTGTCCTCACATTTCTGTCGTGCAAGAATGCGTACACACAAAAAAAATATTGATTTATTCTTCAACGTTTCTTGCACGACAGAAATGTGAGGACACAGGGAGTTGGGACAACCGCTGAAAATATACGGAAGTGATCACTGAAAGAGAAGCGACCACTGAAGGAACGGTGTCCTGTCTTTCCTGTAGTTCGCAAATACAACTTCGTAAATGTTGCACTCGCAACCCGAATTCACACAGGTTTTATTTGTCCTATTTGTTTTCTGTTAATCCCTCCTACCCTGCGCCGTTACCCTGTGTTCCAGCACTTCGTATTCTATTTAAGGGCACGCAACTGATTAATAATTAAGGCTTAATGTAATTGTTCTGCTCTATTTTTTTTCTTACAAAACTTCATCACCCGAGGCCCTTCTCTAAACATACCGTCTTTTTTTTTTTTTTTTTTTTTTTTTTTTTTTTTTTTTTTTTTTTTTTCTCTTATCATAACTCCCCGTGACGATTTACATAGCTGTCGTGCAAGGAACGTTGAAGACTAAACCTACTAAAAGTGTCTGTATTGTCCGTAAAACTCCGCGCAACTTTGACCGGTCCACCATGCAGGGGCCATGCATCGACAACTCCCCATCCCCGTGTCCTCACTTTCTGTCGTGCAAGAAACGTGGAAGAATAAATCCATATATTTGAAGCTCAAACTCTTCCCTGCAATTTGACCGGTCAGCAGTGTATGGGCAATGCAGCGGCAACCAAAGCAAAAACTAATGCGTACACACACCCGTAGCAACGCGCCTCTGCGTACACACACCCGTAGCAACGCGCCTCTGCGTACACACACCCGTGGCAACTCGCCTCATGTACACTGACGCAGCCAGTACGCGGTCATAACGCTGTTACTACACAGGATACTATGGGGTTACGTAAAAAAGTACGTTGCCAGTACGTTGCGTCAGTGATGGATTTGACCATTTTCTGTTTTTCAAAATTTTTCCTTGGTAACGTTATCGATTTTGAGAAAGGCTCTCCGGCAAGAAACTTCCACTATGTAAAACTATAGGTGGTGAAAATTTGGCGAATGTTGACGAAAACCTGAAGGCGTGATCTAGAGACAAACATATATACATACATGTACATGGATTTCTTGAATTATAGTAAGATGCCTTTAACAGTCTATAATATTGATTAAGTTAATGGCATTATGATAATTGTACATAAGGAGGAGTCATGCTCAGCAGGACTAGGCCACACTCTACAGCTTCTTTGCTTGCAGCAAGATAAGATCAAAGACCTTTTTTGCACGGTGTGATTTAAAGGTGCTTGTTCCGATCGTCTTTGGGACCCCCCCCTGATTTAACCAGAAGTAGCATAAATTTTGATATCAGATGAAAGGCCGTATTTTTCTCATTTTCATTCTGAAATTTCAGCTTTCAAATCCATTTCTTTCTCAAGATACAGATAAAAAACTACCGTTTTAATGGTTAACCATCAATATTAGCACAGTAGTGAATAGGGTGTTGCACTATGCATGATTGCGTCTAGCATCAAAACCACAAGTTTGTTTCCCACGGTACTTGATGGTCAGTATTTACGTGTGTCAGGCTCTCATATCAAATAGAGAACACGATAGACAAAAATCGGAACAAGCACCTTTAACTGCAAAACAGACTTTTTCAATATTTCTAAAGAGAACAACCAATCAACAAACTTATTTCAACTTATGTCCCTTGCAGTCTTGCACAAAATTTGGCTTCTTGTGAACCCCCCCCCCCCCCAATTCAGTTGAAAATCCACGTAAAGGACTGGATCAATCACACAGTAAGTTAATGGGTTCCCGGTTGTTTCTTTGCAACCTAAGTGGATAAGGTGCACATGTACTTTTGAGTGGCAGTTTATTGGAATGGATGTGTGATAAAAATGTTAATCCGAGACTAGACGGTCAGATTCTTCATAGTAGTAGCCAGGCAACTAACTACCAAAGTTGACACGAATTATCTACCCATGTGCTACATTGTATACATACTCCCAGGTTAGAATTCCATGGTTTTTGCTGGATAGAATGTAGTGTGTACACTGGAGGGCAGGGGGGGTACTCAACATGGGGTACCATATGGGGACGTGCTGAATTGTCTTTTGGGGTTCCAAGAAAAATATTAAAAATATTTATTGTCACATAAAGTGTTGCTTGATATCTGATGTTTCATCTCATTTTTCTTATCACAGCTTAAGTGCACTTTTGATGACGACAGTTTAAATGCCAAATATCTAGATGACGAAGATGAGGAGGTGAGCTATTATAACTATTTCTAATTTTTCACTCTTATTCATTTTGTATTGTATATTTGACCAGTAGGCAGAGGTGGGGTATGCACATCTTTCAGATGTCAGTGGTTCTCACTTTTGTTGTGCCCTGGCAGCCTATGCCTGCTGGTCCCCTTTTTTATGTGTGTACTTATGTTAATTGCCAAATGATTAATAAATAAATAAATAAATAGATTAACCAGAGAGTCTATTACAAATTTTGGGAGAGGAAACTCCCTAGCTTGCAAAGAGTACATTTGTGTAAAAAGTGACTTGTTGGATGAGGGCGCTTTCATTTCCTTTCATCACACACCTAATTTGACACTTGAAAATATATCTGGAATAAGTTTAGCTCAGAAAAGGCTGGCATTTTGATGCTTGTGTGTTTTATGTTAGGATGGAGTTCCCATTATAATCCCACCCCCTAAATTCAAGCTAATTTCAGGTTAAAAACAGGTGGGACTATACTAGGGTCAGTACAGTACTAATTAAGTGCAATTTGGGGTAATTTGTAGAGCTCCTCAGAAAATATCTGTGCGTCCCTTTTTAAAAGTTTTTGTAAAAATGATTATGTCATTTCTATTTGGCTTTCTAAATATTTCATGTTTATCTGAGAGTTGGTGGTCCTAAAAATTTTTTTGCAGTTTGTTGTCTTGCACCATTACTAAATAAATTGCACAGGCCTTCCAATATATTGCGTGCTTGATGGGGCACATGACATGCCAAATTGCTTCACCTTAATACAAATTACCTTTTCTCAGAATGTAAAAAGTGTGGGACAGTATGGTGCAGAAAAGGAAATATGAGTGACTCGATCCTGATCTCACTACCTTTTAGTGCCCTGGGACTGCTCCCTGCATCTTTCTTGGGAGGGCACCATATAACAACGTACACATGTATGTGTACATTTAATGCCAAATTACTATTTTAATTTCAGAAATGATTGTGACAACATGAAACATAATAAACTTAAAGGTTAGGTACATGTTAGTACATGGGAGGAAGTGGTCTATCACAGTTCATTCATGTACACAATGGACTCCTTGACACGTGCTAAACTATGTCAAGCTAAAACTAAAATAAAACCTAATCAATAACATTTAGGGCCCTCTCAAATACTTAGTTTGTGAGTTGTGATGGAGATTAAGTGTGTGCATATTGTGCAAATGATCATCAGTTTTATTGTTAATTTTGAATAAGAATTGCTCTAATTTGTTTTTTATCTTTATTTTTATTGTATTGAAATGTTTGCAATAGGCCTGGATGCTATTTATATTAAAACATACAGTTTCAAAATCTATAAATTAATTGGCCTTTTTCCTTTTATTTCCCAGATTTGCGTGAACAGTGAAGGTAAGTGCAAGCACATTTCCTGTTCTCCATAATTAATAACAAGTAACACATGTAGTTCCTGTGCAATTAATCTGTTGTCATGAAGGTTACTTATTCCACCACCGGGCACAACGCTTCAGTGCCCGAGTGCATTTATTTATGCATATAGGCCCTTGGCCTTACCCTCGTCACAAAGGGGGGGGGGTGGTTCCAACCCCCCCCCCTTCCGGTTTTTTCCCCGGCTTGCTAAACCCCCTTTTTTGGTGCCAATTAATTAATGTAATTGTCAATTGACATGTTCCGCTCATTTTTATCAAAAAACAAACATCCACCAGGTATAGGTAAGATACAGGGTGATCCCAAAGTGATCGATAGGGGGGGTGGTAACAACCCTCCCCTCGGAAGAGAAGAATACCAACCATGCCTAACAAAACACAGGACCATCACAAGACACTTGATGTTGGTACCAATAGTAGCTATGGTCCTCCTCTTGCAATTGATACCAAAATTTTTTGGAGATACTACATGCAAGCATTACGTCACAGTGACGTCATAAAGTTCGCAGTCAGCAAAAAACTGCCATTTTAATAGACACACACAGTGGATGAAAAATTCAATTTTTCGCTAAAAAGGTTAGGAGAAAATCAGATTTTCATGCGGTTTTTGACTCTACTTGAGGGAAAGACTAGTTTTATATAATGACTCTTTAGGAGCCTATAATAGGTGTGTTTGAGGCGCTTAAATTGCGAAATATCAATTTTCCACCCTATATTCAGTAGTATTTTCGTACTTTCCTCAACATATGACGTCATGGTGAGTAAAATGGGGGGAGTTAGTTACTTATTTTGGTACATGGATAAGAAGAACTCTAAGCCTATCCTTCGGTAGCCCAAATTTACAGGAATCGGGTGTTCAGTTACGAAAATCCCCGGGGGGGTGGTAACCACCCCCCCCTTCGGGAGTTTTGTTACAAAAAAAGGCTCAGGTAGACGAGGGTAACAAACATGATACATTACTTGGCGATGCATGAGAATATATATATATAAACAATTTTGCCTATATGATGGACTGTATAAGACATAATATCAGAAATTCAAGACTTCACCAGCCTTTCAGTGATAATCCACATTGAGATAGCCGGTAATAATAGATACCATGCACGAGGGAAGACATAAGAGAGTTGAACTTATGAATACTGGGATGCGCCCGTAGTAAGTAGGAATATATTTAGTACGAAGATCATTAAAGAAGGTTGTGGGTTATTAGTTTGGGATTAATGGATGTTGAATGAGAGAGGAACTGATTAAGAGTTTCTCAATTGAATGGAACATTGTACACTGTATGTCATGTATTTTGATTACGTAGTTAAACCATGTATTTAAGTTTAGAGAACATCATCAACTTGTACCTGTAACAGCTATGTTTAGAAATTACTAGGCATAGTATTCTCTCTGATGATTCGCTCTGGCCCGTTACCCGTTGCAGCTCCTTTGCACGACATATAAAGAAAGATGTTTTCCCGGTTTATGGAAAATGGTAAACATTTCACGGAATCGGTAATTTGTATAAACACAGAAAATGAAAAGGTGGAACCCAATTCAGAAGTGGCTTTGATGATTTTAAACATATGTAAAACTTGGCAAATTATGATGACAGAATCAAACCAAGGTTCCATTATAATTTTAAAACAATATGGATGGTCATTTACCCATTCAATAATTTAAAGCCATTTTACGTATTAATAATTGACCAACTGTCAGTAAATTCCTGTTTTGTAATGCCAATTTTCATCAGCATCAAACAAAAAGTGCTGCAAACCTTAAACTGTTTCACTTAAAAAATCATTTGAAAAACCCGATTAGGGGGGCTCAGGTACATAGGCACCTCTGACAGATTCCCATAATGACCAAAAAAATTAATGTAGTATGAGTTATAATTGAAGGTAAAATATGGATGGACTCTAAAAAAGTGATGGCCCAAGGTTCAATAGTAACTAGGGGAAGTAATTAGTGACTTGTATACCCTGGAGATAGATTTGTTGTTTGATTAGTAAGAATTATTTAAGTGTAGCGCAAACTGTTAGAATATTTTGTGTTCTGCTGTGAAGAAGGATGAAGCCGAACACATTTTACAGGACAATCACAATATTTATAAAGGAGTCTCGGTTTGCGCCGACGCAGATACTCCATTGCCCTACACACGCAAAAGAAGCCTCAAACACCAACAAAACGAGGCATGTCGTGCAAGTACGACTGTCACACCCTGAACCAGCCACAATCATGTCGTGTGATCTATGCCAACCAATTACTGCACGGGGGGTCGTGCATATGTACAATCAGTGGAAATCCGATGCGCAGTGACAAGAGGTTCCGATATCCCATGTGAATTGAATGTAACACACGAACGATCGAAACTGCCAAACGGTATAATGGAAACGATTGTATGTAATGGATGGGAAATGTTTTTTGAAAGTGTGGTTTTGCATTGTGAATATCGCAAATGGCAGTGCATTAAGACGATGTCAGAACTGCACCACTGACAATTTCGCTAATGGGACTTTGATCTATTGCACACAAATTTTACTAAGTGTCTATGAATTTATTATATGAGCAAAATGGGAATGAAATGAATTGGATAATTGGACTAAGGTGCAAGATTTGTGCTTGTATAGCGCTATACAGGGACCCAACCCAGGTTAATTATATTAAGCATTATTAATACCATCAATATGGTATAATGATGTTGTAAAGCGTTCGTTTGTGTGAAGGTACTATTAACAACTAAAATATTTTTTGTCCGATTACTTTCACAGCGAAAGAATCGGCTAAAGAGATGGATAAATCTGGAAAATTTCAATTCCTAATTAGCTATTCCCCTTGATTTTGATGAGATTTCTTCATTTAAAGTTCAGATTCCCCCTCTTCCGTGATGAAATTTCATGTTCCCCTTTGGCTAAAGGTGCATTTGGGGATTCTAGCAAATTCTGTTGTTGTGCATGTTTCGCTAGACATCCTGACCAAAGCTTATTCCAAAAGTTCAGTTGATTGATCTTGCGTTTTGGTGTTATTGACGAAGTATGTATCACACTCTCCCATAGACCACTCTACTGTAATTTCTGTCTGTTTATGGGACAGAAAAGGAAAAGACAAAATGCAAATTTCTTGGAGAGACAAACAAACATGAACATCGATTGAAGCAACATTACTATACTTAGCCCAAATGGTGAGATGATACAAAAATAAAATTTTTTGAGGGGTGGTAAGTTCGGGGACGAGGCTGTGGTCACAAAAATGCACCTTTAAATTTTTTTCATATCCTCCACTCGCTGGCGTTAAAAAAATGACCCTGCTTTGTGTTGCTCAAGGCAGGGTAAGACACATAGCCTTCACTTGGCCAATGTTGTTGGCTATTGAATCACACAACCACCATTGTCCAGACATGTAATTTGTCCACTTAAACACATTGCCATTTTCACCAAAAAATTCACTATTTTACCAAAACCACGATTTTTTTGCACCAGTTGGCCAACCATTTCCCATTAGCTATAAAATTATGCTTGGTTAAACTAAAATTCACCTCTTATAAACACCCCTTTCCTTTGAAAAATATGTGTGTCCCTAGGGGCATTAGCAGGAGCGATAAATAACATATTTTGATGTATGCATGCACATGTAGACTTTTGATACATTAAACATGTTTTTAAAGTGGCACTGGCACATTTTCACAAAATATGAAATTTCCTCAATTTGCTTGCAAATGATAGTCTAGGCCATTGGAAGAATAGAGATATATTTTGCACATAAAATAGCATACCCAAAAACAGATAGGGACATTAATAAGAGGCTAAAGATATTCAGGTAATTTGTAGGCTAACTTAAAGTTTGCCATGACTTTAATAAAAAATGTGTTTATTACATGAATATCATAGGCTCGTACTCATTGATATTAAAACCACAAAGGTCGCAGACCCGTCAAACAGGGTGCATGCCATGGGAATCAACTCCAGCGTGTGTTTTCTTGTGTTAAACACAATTTCCATCGTCTGCTGAATAAATGTTACTGGAATTATTGTATTATAAAATCGTTTTGTTTACCCATAATGGTGCTGATTTGGACTTAAATCATTTCAGGTGAGGGCTAATGTATAAAAGCTTTACAAGCATGAAAATGTATTGATTTTGACAAATTTTTGGGGTACACTATTTTTTCAAATGTGCAAGTGTCCCTTTAAGTCACATGCTCTTCCAGGTCCAATAAAAAATGAGACAGAGACTTAGCTACTTTTATACATGGTCAACTTGGTCAGTCAAACCACTCCAGCCAACAATATTTTTTTAGCCTTAGCTGCACCTTACACAGTTTTATAATTAGTTTGACCTCACATGATTGTAATCTGACTGTTAAAAATAGATATGATGTAACCAGGATTCTTAATTGAGGGAGGATTCATTCTATCCAGTCAACTGTTAACCACATATTGGGATGACATGGTTGACCAATTCCTTACAAATAACCCCGCAACTGGTGTCATCAAGTTTTTTTTTTTTCATTTAAAGGTCCCAGCAAATGAGGTGAGAAACCTGACTCCAAATCTTTGTGGGTCATTCCATTGCAAGAAACAGGGCCAGAAAGAGAATACACTAACAGTGACACCATTTGTGAAACTATTGATTTCACTATCAGACAGTAACCAAGAATAGATTCACACCAGTCACTTGGAAATTTTCTGTTACTCTCTGAAAAGCAATATTACCACAAATTTTGTCATCACCAACCCAAATTTAGAATGCTGTCTTGCCCTTCTTTGTAGACCTGACACAATTAAAATTAAATCACATTCAATTCGATTGCATTTCATGGGACCTTTTAGGGGATTGGTTCGATTGTCTTGTGACCCCCCCGGATTAACCGGAAGTAGTATCAAATTTGATATCAGATGAAAGGCCATATTTCCTCATTGTCGTCATGAAAATTTCAGCTTTCAAATCCATTTCTTCTCAAGATAAAGATAAAAAACTACCGTTTATTTAATGGTTAACTTCAATATTAGCACAGTATTGATAGGACGTTGCACTATGCATTTTTACGCATTCTGCATAAAAACCGCAAGCTTGTTTACCATGGTACTTAATGGGGCGTAAGTGCAAGTGTCAGGCTCTCAGAGAACGTTGGTAGACCAAAAAAGCACTTTAAATCTTCAAACAATTCCAGAAGGGCTATGATTCGCATAATTATTAGTGTGAAAGGATGAATTCAATATTTGTTTTACACAAAGTGTATTTATTTTTTGAATATTGACTGATCAAATATCTAAATGTAGGGCCTTCTATTCACTTGATCAGCAGCAGGTCTACCAAAATATTAATGTGTTTCGCATCTGAACTTTGTGTAAAATCAGTGAGGGAGGTCCCGTTTTTTTAAATTTTTAAGTTAGGCCAAAAAAAAAAAATGGTTGGTCTCAAGCATGACGCGCCCGTTTGTAAATTTCCCCGACATGAAAAAAAGTTTTGCGGAACTTTTTTTTAATTTTTTTTCTTCAAAAAAGTCATGAACTCCAAACTTTTGTTGTGAAAACTGGAATTGTGGGAAATGCTCAATTCACGCAATCTGCGACTCTCGGCGGTTATTTTTAACTGGGAACATTTTTACGTTGAAGTGAGTGATAGACGATAGTTGGGCACCAGCGGCGACGTGAAACACTCCACCACCAAAAAAAGGGGAAAATATACTCCGTTAAAGTGTGCAGGCTCGACAGGCTCGATACGGGTGGAAACGAGCACTAAAGTGGATGGTTAGCGTCGCCATATCGCAAAACCAAAATTGATGACCCCCATGCCGCATTAAATTACATATTAAAGTTTTATCGATGTGTAATCCATTGATATATGATTCCTTGAAAAATCTTGCCGCTTCAGTTTAAAATCGCGGCTTCAACACAGTATATTTACGTGTATTTCAATGAGGGCACTGTATGTATGGTGAGGCGGTCATAGTCAATTGCAACGGCGCGTATATACATGTGCTTCGGGAAAGTAACGATGGTTACAGTTATTCTCAAAGTTACAGTTGAATCTGCAACTATAAACAAATGGATCTCACCAAAACTGATAAGAAAAAAACTCTTAAAGATATGGCAATTGAAATTCTTGTTGGGGGAAATCCATGTGTGGATCTGAGCAGGAAATCGCTTGATTGTGATACTGCAATGACTGCAGAATTCGATACCAGGTGGATGTACCAAGCACGGGTGTTGAAAGTTTGACGATCAGTGGGTGCCCCAAAATGCCACATTGATCTTTTATTGCCGAGCCACAAAGAGTGAAAATTAAAAAAAAAAATACCGCATACTTTTTCAAGCCACTCATCAGCTTTGAAAGACCAAACTATTTTTTTTTGGGCCTTATTTTCCACAAAATTTGTGTGTTCTGTGCTTTATTCTGATTGCTGATGCTTTCTTGACATATGGAAAGGCTGTTTTATATATAATTGGCATCATTAATTTCCCTGGTTTGACCCAATTTTGTGTGAATTGTTAATGATCCCAGGGCACTTCTTAGCATCTCTTTCATCACAACAAAACTAGCAAAAGCAAGCAAGACAAAATAAACAAAAATATGTGAAGATCTCCAAAAAAAAAATGGTAAGGGCCAGGGATGAGAAACACATTATTCATTTTACTTGGCCCAGTTTGTATTACTCTGGAATAATGTTGTTATTGAATGCCTGTAGAAAAACATAATTAAATACCAAACAACATAATTAAATGCCAAACAAGCCCAGCCGGAAATAGACAAAGAACAGTATTTATGATCAGGCTAAACAAGTTGTTTGTCGCTGGTACTGATTTGAGACATACATAGCTAATTATAACATTCAATTCCTTTGTGTTTCGTTGTTCTGAGCAACACTAAAATGATGACAATATCTCAGGAACCAAAAGTCAAATTGCAATGGGATTACATCAAAAAAGTTTTAAAAAATGACACATGAAGTGCAATTAAATTTTTTATTTTGCCTGACAAATTACTTATTTTGCTTGATCTCCTACCCGGGGGTACTCAACATATGACCATACTAGGGCATGCTGTAAATGTGGGTCTCATTTTTAGTCTTCTTTTGGCATATGAATGACCCCTTTTTAATGCCAATTTTTGTATAAATAGTAATAGGTTGTGTTTTCTAAATTTTCTAATTTGGAAAATAGTCCAATTCCCCCAATCTGAAGCCAAAATTTTCTAAAATTGTTGGAAAATTGGTCCAACTTCCTCAATCTGAAGCCAACATTTTCCAAATTTGCTAAAAAGGTAGACATTTTGGGGAAAAAATGGCAAACTTCTGTTGAGATTGACCCAAAATCTGCAATTCTAGTATAGCTATCCATGGGTCCCTTTTTTCAGCAGAAATTGGTATGGGTCCTACTTTCAGCCTCCAGGACGTACATCCTTACCCTAATCTAATTTGAGAACATCTCATAATTAATGTTTGTTGTAACAAGATTCAGCCATGTCATAGTACAATATGTGGATGACCAAATAACTGATGTAAGCATCAGTTATTAAATTAAGATGCATACATGTAACAGATTTATGATGAGAAGCCTGTCTGTGCATAGTCTTGTTCAAGACGCTCTTATTTTCCTTTATACACTGAAAATTTGCAACATACTGCATAACTCAAAAGTGCACAGTCACCGAGTAGGGTTCGAGGTGTGATGCACCAAGGCAGAGATTCGGGGTAAATTACGGTCCCAGTCGAAGCTAGCCCGATGTTGCTCAGGCATGCCAGAATAAAACTGTAAAGGTGGGTTCGTACTTCATCGGCGGACGTCTGCAGACATTAACCTTTCAACCATGCTTTTTACACAACATGTATGTTCATGCATCCGACGCGCAAAGCATGTTAAAAAGACTAGTGTCGGTCAATGTGTGCCGATGAAGTATGAACCCAGCATAAGAGTAATGCAATTGCTGTGTACAATTTCAGTAGATGATAACACTATAATTGCCGTATAATTTCTGTTTCTACAACTTAAAAGAGTATGGTACGAGGACTAGGGCTATGATGTTTCGATGTAAACGGAAGCCTATTTTTTTTACTCAGTCGCACATGTATACGAATCGATCATCAGCGCCGTGCCGGAGCATCTTGTTCATCCGGTATTTAATACAATCTGATGGTCCTGCCCACTTAAACAACTGCCCAGTGCAAATGACACACAGCGTATGTCAGTCACGCTGAAAAGCAACTCCCCCCACCCCCACCCCCCAGCGCAAATGCAATCACAAGAATTTTTTTTAAATACATAAAACCCGACAGTGCAATTTGAACAAGACTGTCTGACCGAGCTAAACTGCAGAACTGCTAAAAACAGCTGCATTGGGACCCGGATACTAAAAATAGCTCTAGCTATGATTTCAAGTGTTAAGTATGATAATCCGTTTGGTAAAAAATTACTGTTTGCTGGCATAATTCCGATTCAAACAGCCTTGAACAAGGCTAGTCTGTGCATGACCAGTCTATATTACCAGGCCACTTAGCCCTGGCTCAGATGTATGGGTAAATGTACTTTTTGAGGGTATTATAAGGGGAAGAGAGTGATGAGTCTTAGGCAGTATACACAATCAAACACAACTGACAAGTGGAGCTATTGCAGTAGGGGGGCCTTCTGCACTAAAACCTTGATATTGATGAATAAGCAAGTACTGGGTAAAAGATAAAACAGCGAAAGAAATGCCAACTGGTGGGAACAAAGTGGGCGAATCTAGGAAACGCTGTCACAGGAAATTTGACTATTGGAGGGAAATTATGATTTCTCGATAAAGAAATACATCAAAATGGTGGGAAATATTGAGAAATGTGACTCTCTTCCTTGGGGAAGATGTATTTTCCCCGCTTGGATAACCACTAAAGATGTTTAAACAAAATTAAAAAAAAATCAAGCCCAATGGAAAGGTTTCAGTGATATTATAAATCTATAAAGAAGTGGATAGGTCTGAGGATAAGACAAAAGATGAGAAGATGGGACTATCTTCCTGGGGAATATGTATTTTCCCCTGCCTTGGATAACCACTAAAGATGTTTAAACAAAATTAAAAAAAAATCAGCCATATGAAAGGTTCAGGATAGTTTAAAAATTCTTATAAAAAGAAGTTGGTAGGTATGAGGATAAGACAAAAGATGAGAAATGTTAAGTATGTTTTTTTTTTTTTTTTTTTTTTGTTTCTGACTATCTTCCTGGGGAATATGGATTTTCCCTGTCCTTGGTAACCACTATAAAGATGGTTAAACAAAATTTGAAAAAAAATCAGCCATATGAATGGTTTCGTGATATTAAAATCTATAAAGAGTGGGATAGGTATGAGGATAAGACAAAAGATGGCGTCCCTTTAATTAATCTCAATTTAACTGAAGCGATAGGCGTGAAATTATTTTGTTCATCAAATACTAGTTTTCTATGAGACACCCATGGGCAAATATATCGAATACAGTATTTTAGTAGTTTTATTGATTAAAAAAAGTATATTTGTTAACTCAGTTCGGTATCGCAAGTATGAGAACAGCGGACAACTATCAATTACAAAAAATTCTAGTATCACTCGAAATATTAGCAGATGAGCAAGAAGCAATTACATCATTGCAATCAAAGGATGGCAGCTATTAGAAGAGACGCCAGGCACTAACTATAAAGCATGATTCACCAGTAGTGTACAACGAAGCCAAGAACACCAAGAAATCATGCCTGAAGTTATTATTGTCACATGACATCTGTTTTCTTATTGGCAACACAACAAAATTGTACTTTGACCTCGAGGTCTCATATCATGGATATTCATTTAGCCAAACAGTCACAATATTAGAAGCACACACACAAACATGTATTTTTGACCTGGAGTTCTCATATCATGGATTACATATATTTAGCCAAACCAGTCACAATATTATAAAAGCAAATAAATGCTTGTCTGTGAAAAGTAGCACTTTCCATGCAACACATATGTCATGATGTAGTCTTTGACCAATAATTGGTTAATTATTAGAGAACAACTAGATCTAGAAAAAGCAACTTTTTTGATACGATTGGCAATGTGCATAGTGGTGGAAAGTCACAAATGTGAATAAAAAATAATGATAAATGGAAGACCTTTCAATTTTGGACTTTGTTCCTAATTGATTGCACAGACATGCAATTACTAAATATGGTACGATTTTGAAAGCAAAAATATTTTTTTGTAAAAAAGGACAGTTTCATAGCCCTCCAATTTGTGAATGATGCTTCCATTCCATGTTGATATTTATGCAATGTTGTTACTTTGTTTATATTAAAACCAATCAATTTTATCATAGAAAATGTGGGAAATGCGTGCTGCAAAATTTTTCAATGATCTGATGAAATCATGGAAGCATAACGCATGGTTCTTATTATTTCATTATCATAAGCAGTAATATACATTTGAAAAAATACAGTAATATAATCATTATTGTGAAAAGAATAAAAGGGGAGAGAATAACCACAACAATGCACCAGCAAATTAACTACTCTATGGTTTGAACTAGCGTCTCCGTCCGGTAAAAATGCCAGCGGGTTTCCAAAAGGAGGCATTTTGATGGATAATTTCCATGGATGCTATAATTGGTTTTACCATTGAATATCGCTGCATTGTATTTGATTTACTGCAAGTGGATTGAATTTGCAATACTGAAGCAACATTTTAAAGGAGCACTACCCATTCCCAGCCTCGACCCCACTACTCACATCATCAAACATGAGATTTGGTATCATTAGAAACCTTGTATTTTTCTCAATCTCAGCTGCAATATATTGGCCGAAATCTTTTGTCATTATGTGTTCAAAGCTCTTTGTTTTATGTACAGTTAACAGAAATTAATTTTACAGTAATATCTGTTAATGGTTTATCAGATTTGTCTTTCTTATGAATGAGATTATTTTGTGTAATTTGGTGGGGTTTGTTGTAAGAAGGGCACATGTGTGGTCCAGTGGATAAAGTCCAGGTATAAAGCGCCAAGGTGATTTTTTTTTTGCCGCCCACCTTTAACGAGAATTACTCCTCTCTACCCAGTGTATAAATGGGCGCTGTGTACCCAGGTGTATAATGGGTGCGGGCATTATTCAATGTTCGGAAGGTAACAGACTCACTATAGAGGAGACTTGATAATATCAGTGGGTGGAGCATGGATTCAATCACTTTTGGAAAGAGAGGATGAGTACTCTGCTCCTGTATACACAGGTCTGCCCATTAATCTTTACACAGTCGAGGACGCGGACTGTGTTTGTCTTCTGTACGGTTTCTATTCTGTCATCATGCCAACTATCTCAGACATGTAACATGCGATATTGACCAAAAATGGTGACAAGGGACAAGTACCACACACACAAATTTGACATGGCGATGAGTGGGTCAAAGGTCACTTGGAAAGGTCACGGGGTGAATGTATATACAATGTTAACCAATGCAAAAAATCTAGAATTAGCTCAAATCTCAAAACAATGACGTTCATCGTTTTTTGACTTGATCAACACTAGCAGGTAAAAGTCCAATTATGACTTTGTCAATGAGGCATGATTTAGGGGTCATAGGTCAAAATACGCATCAAATTACGTTACATTCAAATCACTACCCTTCTACAGAGTAATTCATAGTATGATCAGGACTCAAGTGTGTGGTGTAGTTGCATCCCCTACAAAAGTACTTAATGAATTTTAATCAAAGGTCACCTGGGGGCACTAAGGTCAAACTCCTTTACTGTGTATAAAAATGTAACTAGACGCAGCTGAAATTGACTGAAAATGATTCTTATGACATCTTTGCTAAGACAGTTGAAAAAATAAGTTTCCAGGTCCAGAAGTCTGTAAGAGGGCAAAGGTCAAATTTTCAAAATGCTCCTTGAGCTGATATTTGAATGAAATGATCCTGATGACATTCTAATAGCCACTGATGAAAATGTTTGAGGCAAAGGTTCATTAAGAGGTCAAAGATTCAAACTTCAAAACAAGTCCACCGATTGAGCTGAGATTGAAAAGAATCCTTATGACATTCTAAGGTTCTGAAATATTTTCGAGACAAAAGTAATTTAGGGTCAAAGGGCACTACCTCGACTGTGTTCGGATCTGTCTCCAGACTCTAGTTTTATTTTCATCAGGTTTGTGGGGCCTTTAAGTGATTTTCATTTGAACACAGCAGCAGCAGGGTATTTATAATTAGATAGGGAGCGTCTGATTATTATGGACAAGCAGTGTTCAGTTATTCAAGGATATCCAGAAAGCCTTTATTCAGAGAGGCTTACTTTTGTCATGGTCCTTAAGAAGAAACAGTACAAAAGGCAAGACAGTATGAGCAGCATGGTTATATGCCCCTGATAGGTTTGTTTGCCTATTGGCCCATATGTTTCCACCATAGAGGCTTAGCTCTGTGGCATCACAGGGAATTAAGGACATTGAAGCAGCGAGCACATTGGAACATTCGCACTAAGACGTGTAAACCAAAATTTATCATAACCCTGCCAAACCACCCCAAACGGGCCACCAAAAACTGCAATGTCTGGTCTTTGAATGTTGATGATTGAAAACTGCATCATGAAGTACAGACCCCATGACTGTAATTTGCACAGTGGACGTTAGCAAGCTTTTTTTTTCAGGGGGGGCAAAGGAGGGGGGGCACATGTATTTTCAGGGGGGGCAAGCATATATGAAAATTTGTTAGTATGTAGTATATGGCCTGATAATCACTAATTTTTCAGGGGGGGCAAGAGGGGGGGCAAGATTCCCCCAGGGGGGGGCAGCTGCCCCCCTGCCCCCACTCGGCTAGCCATGAATTTGCATATAATAAGTGCAAGTTGGGATGGATTGAATCAGTCAAGCTTTTATGAAACGTGATGATGCAGCTGTGCTTTTAATAAATTGTGTGCTGCTGGTAGGTTACTGACTTCCATGTAAACAGTATTAATAAGTAATATTGCTTATATTTGCCTAAAAGACTGGAAAAATAGTGATGTATTTGAATCGATTTCAAGTTAATGGTGATTTCATGATCACTAGCACCTTCATTTTTGTTTTTTTTTTGGTTAAATTTAGGGTCTTACATGGTAATAGTCTAATAGTATTTGCCAGTTGCTTGTCCCATTTTAATCTAATTAGCTGGGACATTTTGGAACATATGTCAGCATTCCTGCAGAAAGGGAGAGTGTAGCCCACTTGGTAGGATATTCGCCTTATAAATTTTTCACGGGATTATTATTAGTCTTTAGGACTTAAAAAAAAACCACAAACAATTTATTTGTATGGCAAATGATTATTGATGGTGAAGGGTGTGATACAAGAATTGATTATGAGAATATTAGTACATTAAATGTTCAGAAAAATGTTTTGGAAAAGGTAAGGGGAAAAGCGAGTGGAAAAGTTGTAGTTATACTGTAGTTGAACACTTTAAAGTTTGCAACTGTTTGGACTTTCAACATCTTAGAAGCATTTGGGCTTCATGCCTTTCGTGTGTGTTATTTTTTATGGAAGAAATGCACCCTCAAGAAAAATGAGGGTATGGGAAAAATTGTGGAGTAAACCAATCACCACAAGTCCATAAAATGCAAACAACATCTGGCTGTGCATCTTTTGTTTTTTAATTTTGGGGATAAATTGTGTCACCAGCACATGAAAACATGGCTAGGCTGTAGTTCCTATGGTATACATGGTATTGCATAAGTTGGACTGTGGATGGGAAATACTTGTACTCCACCAGGCTACACGTAGGCTATGTATACTTGAAAATTTATCTGAACATCTTGTATAAACATTGATGTGGCAATGTGATTGCTATTCTAACTAACATGATATTCTTTTATGCATTGGTTGTAACAGCTCAGGGAACAAATTTAAAACACCTAATGAATTGGCATTGACAACTGTGCTACAATTGGTACACCAACACTATATCGTCTTTATTTTTCTCCCTACATTACATTATGTGAGCCCAGTGAAACTTAACATCCTGGTTGATATATCAGAATTGTATGTGTGACTTTGCGATCCTGCTTGTTTGCATAGGCGTTCCAAAACAGAAGCTAAGACGCTTGCCCGCAAGCAGGGGGATGTGAATGCCGCATGAAGCTATTCCCAAGACAAATCGCTATTGGCACAAAGACGAAGACCCGCAAGTCACTTCATTCTATATTCCCCAAGACGTAGAGGTAATATGTGTCCCTTCAAGAAGAGTAGATGATGTTGAATAGCTGCCTTTTGGTGATGTTTTTCAAAGTATGAATTTTGATTGAAAATCAGTTTTTGATGTGAAAAATACTAGCCAAGATAAAATTGAATTATTTTATTAAGTATTTTTTACTGCAAATCTTGGTGCTCTAACCATTTCAGTGTGAACCAAGAAAGATGGAGGGAAAAATTAAAAAATTTGCGTATTGTTTAAAGCAATAATAGCAAAAAAATTTTTTGAAGGAGACACCCCCCAATTTAAAATTCTGTACAGTATTTGATCAATAGCTGGTACACAGATCAAATTCCCCAGAATGAGTACCCGAATCAATCCCAGCAAGTGACCTTCACCCAGGATTCGAACCTGGGAATTTTTGGTAAATTTTGCAACCACAGGGCACGCACCCTAACCCTTTCGACCACGTTCTCCAAAAAGTTTATATTGGTTAATTTGCTTAGTAAAACTGTACTTGTAAATGGTAAAGGCTCGACTTCTCTATGTTTCGCATAATGCGGAATTAAAATAATTTAAATGTCGGATCCCCGATAATAGTCAACGGCCGCTAAAAAACGTCTTCCAATTATTGAAAGTAGGTTAGCCAGATAGAATTTTAATAGCCACCATGTACTGTACTTGTCAATGACTCCTCCCATAAGCTGTTCCGTTGGTTCACGCCAAGTCACGTTAGGATCATTTTTGTGAGTGAGATTTGAGATTGTTGCTATTTCATTATGGACAGGCAGAAATTTAACGTTTCCAGCGCGGGCCGCATGAATCAAGATCGTGGATCTTCAAATTACAAAATCCCTCATGCACACTTTTGAGCATTACCCCCCAATTGACAAGTTTCCTATCATACCAACCACACAACTGAGTAAATCTCACAAATTTAAAATTGGAGGTGCGCTTTCCAAAATGTGCTATTAGTTTCAGGGGTTCTGGGGAGGAGGGCTATTAGGCAAAATGTATTCAGTGCAGGTGATTGACCTTATGCGACAAATGAAGACATAAAGTATGCATGAAGTAAAAAGACCGTTTTTTCTGAGGTTTTATTTGCACCCCAGTTGTTTTCCCATGTTGGATTATGCATATGAAAAGAGTCCCTCAAATTTTGGGTGTTATTTATGCCTTCCAAAATGACAATGCAGGAGTATAGCTCAAGTAACAGTCCTTGTTGGCTACAAATAAATGGATGTTATGACTCCCCAATGATTTTACTAAAATCTTGAAGGCCAATCAAGCATTCAGAATTGGCATCATTGAAATTTAGTCCAATCAAATGGAATCTATAGATTTTTGGGCAATCTTAATATCGGAGTGACAAACAGAAGGACGAACTCAGAATTGAAAGAAATATTAAAGAATTTCTTTAATTCTGCTCTAATACTGCTTTGATGAAATGTGATGTTTAATACTTTTTTACTTACAAATCCTATTAATTACTCAAAATGTAAACCATTCTCATAAAGATCATATATGGTACTATAAGAACATTAGATAAAGTTTAGAAAACAAAGAAACAATTTTTTTAATTATGAACCGCAGAATTAAAGAAATCTTTAATATTTCTTTCAGTACTGAGTACGTCGTTCTGTTGTCAAACACTCGTATATTGGGAATGAGAAGTACAACCTCACAGCGTTGATTCAACAACAAAACAAGAGGAATTCTTAAAAATCTAATGTTAAAAAAAAATAAATCCTCAATTATTAAGGTGATAAGGTTAATTATGTATGAGGCAGCCAGTGCAAGTACCGTGGTGCGGTACAGTTAATGGAGACATGCTTCGGGCAGTATAATCGTGTAGGTGTGAACATAGTATCCAACCATGTGCAATGTTTAAAACTCTGCAACCCTAATGGATTCTGTTATAGATGAAATGTAAATCAGTGGTTTTGAGATGGCACCCAATGAGCTAAGCCCCCCCCCCCATATTCAGAAACTACTGGCCTAAGACTAGGTGGTTTGTACTATTAAATGCATATTTTCATGTGATTCCAAATATGTTATGAAGTGTGTAATTTTTAGATTTTTTGGAAAAACAATATTGTAGTGCTTGCAGGGACTCAAAGTTAAGAGCGTTCTTAAAGGAAGTATGGTTTGATCTTGCAAGGAGTAGTTAATGTCAGTGAACATATATTCCCAATGGCAATTTGATGGATACAAAATGAGTTTCTAGAAGATTGCATTCTGTCAGATTGTATGTTGAAATTTTGATGAGGGTAAGAACAGATAGGGCTAGGACATGAGTCAATAAGTATCATCATTGCAGTGTCTTTATGTGAGGGGTCATGGAAAAATTGTGGATATAACAATGTTTGTGATTCATAGAAATTTAAGGAGCTTGTTGTTTAGAAAGAATAATATGAATTAAGTAATGGTGAGTGGGCCAACGTTGGAAATAAAAAAATTGGAGTCTTTCTTTGTGTTCAGGGTGAAGGGGAAAGATGGGGGGGGATTTGTTAAACAGCAGAGTTCATCTTGTAGCTTGATTTCACCATGGTTTATGGGCTTTTGTTCGATGGTATTGGACAGTCAAATGTTTTACAACTCAATTGTTAATTTACATGACTTTTACTTCAGTGACTGGATGTTTCTTTTGAAAGACAAGTTGTGTTTGTGAGGTGTTGCTTACGTGCAGATGAACATCCTTGAGGGGGTGAGTTGGCTGAGCGGTCTAAGCGCTAAACTGTCGCATGTATAAGATCGATCGAGCGCCCCTGGTTCCAGCCCCGCGAGGGTAGGTTTTTGGTCATACTCAACTAGTTTCCTATATGTCGGAAATTGCATGTCACAAACATTTGTAGTGGTGAATAATGATTTCTCCTCGTCCCACCCATGCGTACATTGCAGTATATGCAACGGGTGCTTTTGCCTCATGGTTCAGAGATACGTTAACGCCATTTGGTCCTGTGTGTCAGCGGAGTCAATCGTGAGCACGTAAAACTTGCAGACCTCATCTAAAAGAGTAGGGAGCAATCCTGGTCTTTTACCTGCACTCATCACTCTACCGATGTACCCTTGGGTGATGCTGGGAACCCCTCTTACTGGCGGTTAATTTGACCAGATCCAGATCCATGTCTAGTTAGTTTAATGTGTTTGAGCTCATGTGTTTTTGTTGAAGTAACTCCTATTTTAGCTGGATGGGTGTCAGCTTTTTTGTTTATGATCTCATTGTTTGTGTTTATTCTTTGTTTTGTTACCCTAAACCATCTAACCAATTACCATTGTGGTGCCTGGACCATTTTAACAATTAATCACTTGATCTATTCTAAGCCTTGGCAATATTCGGTGCAATAGGAGGTATAGTTGTGCTCTTTCCCACCATCATTTCTTCCCATACAAAGTTTGCACAAAAATACTAAAGGCAAGATGGGATTTCTGTTGATTTAGGTATTTTTTTACTAAATACTTCATGTGACCCGTTGACAACCCGTGAAAATTGTTTAGAATAAATGCATTGTGGGGAATAACATTTCCCCTCCTCGTATTCAGTGCAATATGAAGTATTTTCAAAATTTTTACAGTATCCCTAACCTGCACAGCACCTACTAGTCAAGGCAATCCTATCAGTTTGTCTGCTATTGCCTCTCAGTAATCCCTAGTGAAATGATGAATCTGAGTGCCTTCCTTGCTTTCAACAAGAACTCTTTAAACCTCATTTGCTCTTCAGTGCCTGAAAGGAAAATTAAGACCATTATATACCATATATTGGCTTTCTGCACCTCTCGGAATAAATACTCATACGGCAAATTATCTTTCTTCTCTCGGTAAATAGGTACAGAGAAAGTAACTATTGACTGAGAAGCAAGGAAGGCATGGTTGTCTTGTGTGCTCCCGGAATTTAGGATGGTAGTCGAAAGGTCGTCTACTTTAGAACTGGTTAAACCACAAGTTAGTCCTACTTGAAGATCTTTTTTCATTTCAAAATACTGTGAACGTTAAATTAAATGGAGAAAATCTCTGGATGGGCCAGTCCGCCCATCTATGCGTAATTCTCACCTGTTTCAGGACAGTTTAGTAGTGGAAGAAAAAGTCCACTCCTTATGACTACCTGGGGTTTAAAGCCCAACAATGATTTAACTAGGACCATCCCACCCTTTGAAAAGGCAATGGGCCAAGCTCTTCTTTTTTAAGCAGCAGTCTTAACTTATTTAATACCTGTTTGGATTTTCGATGGAGAAGAAAAACCTCTTCCCACCATCCCTACCACCTCGCCCCACCGTCCCCCAGAGTGTGGCTACAAACGCGTAAGTGAACCCACGAGACACAGCGATCAAGTGGAGACTACTATGCAGAATTGGCTGCCATGGCCGCCAGCTAAGAAGCTACACGTTCCTTGAGGCGGGAGGTCCTTACTCCGGTAGTGACTATGCGGTGGAGACGTGCAAGGAGAAGTTGACTCGCAAACCATAAGCAGAGGCTCTGCTCGTCGCAGTTCTTCATGCGAGAGTCAGAACTGGTATGAATAAAGAGTAGTTAGCTTAGATAGGTAGTAGAAATTATAACTATTGTATACTTTACTTGTTGTACCAATCCTCAGGGCACCTTTAACTCAAACCATTTGTCACCCGTGAATCATCACAAGAAGGCATGTGATAGCAATGCTATTTATGAAATATTTGTAAAAAAATAATCTTGGCTAGTAAAGGAAAATGGAAACATTAAGTGTTACTTTTTGAAACAATAGGGATAACAGATCAATTTGGCACACCATGAATTTAAAACTTAATTTATGTTGCCATTCCCAGCCTCATGCGCGTAACCTAGATTGCCTGGCTCAACAAATGTGCTATGCTTATCGAGATTGGTGGCTTGGTTAATTCAAATGAAAGAGTTTAACTCTCGAGGCAATTTCTGCTTGCATTGCACGCATTTCGCTACAAATCCCTTGTTTACCCCCAATATACCAGCAGTCACAGAATAATAAATATACTATAAGACAGGTCGCAGTTTCTTCCACAGGTTGAAAGTGGTTGTTCCGCGGTTTTTTGTTCCATTTAAATTGTTTCTTCCAGTGTCTTCCACCGGAATCGAAGGAAACTAAAAAATAATTTAAATTTTTCCATTTTTAAAGCAATACTTCCTTTTGGTAAATATTATATAGTGATTGAAATATAGGGAAATCCTTTGAAATACCTTTAGGGACCCCCATCTACCACCCTTGCAATTGTATAATTAAACTCGCATTGATTCCCATGCCAAATTATAACAAATTGCGGAGAAACTGATAAGACACTTCTCACACCACAAGGCCACGCAAAGACTCCTTGTCAAGACTTGAACATCTCAATTTATTTAACAAATGTTATTGCCCTAACCAGTTCTCCCCCATTAGCAATCCAATGTAACAATCATTTACAACACAAGAACAATCTTGCTAACTTTTTGATTTTGTTTGTTAAAATTAAAAATGGCCATACGATTTTAAATCTTTTCATCTGGTTTGACATCTTTCCTTACAACTGTGATACACATGGCAAGATTTGGAAACTGGGTTAATTATCATTGTATAATTTGATTGCAATACAAAACAAAATTGTGGAAACATTTTTTTTATACTTGCACGATAAATAAACTTGTAGATTAATTTTGGAAAAAAAAAGTTTGTAAGTAATAAAGTAGTCTTGATAATTTGAAGTGCAAGCAAATGAATATGGTGTAATTTAGTTTGTTGTTCATACTACTTTTCTTTATTCTTCCAGTTTCTTCCAATGTCTTCCAGTTTCTTCCGAAGAAACTGGAAGACATCCCTTTTTTCCAGTTTCTTCCATTCTACCGGAAGAACCTTTTCTTCCGGAGTTTTCCGAACCCGGCGATAAGACAGGTGTTTTTTGCAGTGGGAAATTTTTTGGCCAACGATGGAATTTCTGCCTATTGTAGTGTGAAAGTGTTTAAATTGAAAATTCCATCCCCGGTTCCGTCCTAGTCTCTTGGTAAGGAGTGATAATTTTGCATACGAATTTTTGCTTATTCCCATATTGGATATTTGTGAAAATTCGTAACTGCAAAACAAAAATTGAGTTTACATATGTTGCCAACACTGTACTTGTTTGCTGTGTGTCAGTTTGAATTTGACTACTGCTGGAAGTTAAAGTTACAGTAGGAACGCGAAGTGTTTTTGTGGTGTGTTTGTTTTCATGAAAGGTAAAAGAGTAACTTCTTTCAAAGAATTAAGGGGCATTTCTTGATCCACAGTCCTGGTCCCTCCGACTTACCAAAACAACTTTGATATTGTTTCCCCATTTTTTATTTTTATAGTTATTTTTTATTACAATTTAGCGGACCGAGACCTCAGAGGTATAACCAACATGGTTACACCACTCTACTCGGGGTACCTCGAACGACCAACGGCTTAATTGGGACATATCAGGGGTAACCCACCTACTCTTTCGAACTGACTGTGATATCCTGTACGTTATGACTCTCTGTAGCTGGGACCGACGACTTAACTCCCCTCCGAAGGACGGGATATTCCAGTGGTTCATTTGCCCAAGTCCAAAGGAACCACGGGAGAGCGGAGTCAGTGTTTAATCAATTTTCCGTTACAAATTAAATCCAATGTCGTACCCGATTAATCCCTGGCTAGTGGCACTACCGGGGTTTGACCCGGGGGTGCCTCCTGCACCAAGGCGAATATCCTAACATGTGGACCACGCTCTCACACTGCTTTATTTAAAGCAATAACAGCACATTTTTTTGAAGAGCACCCAATTTTCCAGATATTTTTAGATTTTTGCACCTTTGCATGGTATTGACTATAAAACACCTGTGAGGATAAGCCAAAACTCTCTATCGCGCAAATGTCGGAATTTTGTAATTAGAATGATTAATATCGGAGTCTCCAATACTAAATCAACAGCTCTGGAACTGTCTTTCAATATAATACCGTAAACTGTGTCATGTATGTGTCTACTCTCATCCGTTAGTTGTTCCGTCGGTTCAGGCAAGTCAATTAAAGATCATTTTCGTGAGGTGACACTATTTCATATGGACGGGCATAAATTTGTTTTCCCATCTCCCGCCATTTGAATTACAATCGGGATCCCAAATCTAATTAAAAATTGCTTCTTTTGACAAATAAACGCATTTTTGAGCATTACTACTCGCAGGTACAGTTTACTAGACAATTACCGACACCACTGCAAAAATTGGGGGCGCTCTTCAAAAATTTGCTGTTATTATTTTTTAAACCCACCATTATACTTTTACTTCAATATGCCTAGAGATGGTTGAGGAGATAGTCAGTGGAGTGTTACAGGGACTGGACCTGGCGGTGGTAGAGACCATAAAGTGGAGAAAAAAGGGAAAAAGATGCGATAGGGGCAGAAGTTTCTCCCCCCATCTCCTCGAAACCCCCATACCAAAGATCCCCAGTCCATATTTTTTGGCTGTCTCCGATCGTTAACATGCCCTCCTAGAACGACACATCTCAATAAAAGTGTTGATCTCATTACTCATAACAGAAGCCATTTAGATAGTAATATTTAAATGATCACCATAAGTCAAGGGGATAGAATTTGATATCAATATATTAGTTATCACTATACTTTGTTCGGCTCTAGTTTTGGGGGTGACTTCATGACGCGACTTTTGCATTCGCTCTAGCGGTTTGAATTGCGTCCTCCTTTTGACGCGAGCCTAAATGCTGCCATTCAATGCTGAGCGTGGCATGTTGCTTTTCTCGGTGCAAAACCTAACACGCCAGTACTTCATCCCCCAAACTTGAGATCGAACAGAGTATAGTAGTTATTTTTGAGAATAGTCATGTCCTGTTATATATGGAAAGGCATTAATGTTTAGAAATTTCACTACTATCAATACTATTGGCAATATCACTGGTAGGCAGCTAGTATGATCACAATAGCTCACTTGTCTGATTAGGGTAGTTTTGCTATCAGCTTTGACACATAGCATAAAATTACTTACAATAATGGAATATTTATGAAAATGGAATTTCACAATAAGTTTGGTTCTCCTTATTTCAGAGTTCTTAGTACATAACTAACTATAGATAGCACTTGTATACTTTTCTTGTTGAAGTATGAAATGATGAAGCGGCGCGCGTATACCCAGTTCAGTTGTCAGTGGGCTTGTCTTTGGCTACTCGCAGAGAAAAGTTGGTAAGATGTATAATAATAATAATAATACTAATATCAGAGATTATATAGCGCCTTATTGCTATTGCCTCTAACCTTTCACATGGGTCGCTGATCACTGTGGCCCAGCTATACCATAAACCATTTAGCAGCATTTCCGAAATGCAGCAGATCGGGATCAGCGCTTTTTCCCTTATCAAAACTCAAACAAAAATCCGAGATAACCATGCGCAGCCGTAGCGCTTCCCAATACACGCATGGGTAAATCGAACAACTAAGTCGGTTTAATTCTTTTGTCCAGGACATTACAAGATAGCTGAATCTCACAGGCTCGAACGCACGCCTATACGCATGGATGAGGATACACTGGAGTCGAGCGGCTTACCTGATTGAGCTACCTTGGTCCGCGTTTTCCTGCGTCTTCCACCTGGAATGAGTATGGCATGTAAATATCCCCACAAGTAACAAATGAAAACACGCCCATTAGAGGGATAAGTCACAAACAAAATCCTCATACACCTTTCAAAATCTCTCATTGCTTAGATATTCTGCCAAGTGTACAATTGTCGACAGAAGAATTCAAGCCTTGTAGCTTTAGTAGCAATGAAAAGTTACACTTTTTCATGACTATTTGGATTGTTTCATTTCAGAGCTGTATACTACTGCCATCATTGGAATAAATATGTGATAATTGTACAGGATGGGTTGGTCAGGTATAAGTGTGGGTAAGTTTCTACCAAAATATTCTCAATTCTTAAATTTCCAACCTAAAGAATAAGTTTTTTGAATTATCACCTGTGAGTATGTTCTTTTATGTCGTTTGGTTAGAGAAACTTCATAAAATAATGCTTGGACAAGTGCAGATAGATTCTTATTATGTATCCATTCTAAACTGAACTTGATAAGCCCAAAAAAGTGGTAGGTTGTTTGGTCAGATTTTTAAAAAAAGTTATCTTTATACATTTTGATTAAAAAGGCCCTAACTTGACTTTTGGCACATTTATGCACATTTTTAAAAAGAGAGGCCAAATGGAAACCGCAATGTTTTTTTTCACATTGGGTTCTTTTTCCTCTCAAATTATATGCTGGTCTTGCAAGTAAGTTCTTCTTTCCCCTCTTAAATAATTGGCTCTTTTTTTTCTTAAATTGGGCTCTTTCCTCTTCTTAAATTGGGCTCTTTTCTCTTCTTAAAATGGCTCTTTTCTGCTACAATGCAGAAATAAGTTTGACTTTGGTAACGTTTTTTGCCATTGTTGTAGGTATGCCAAGTAAACCTTTTTCTTTTTTGCGCTACTAATTATTTTGTTTTTGTTTGCTTTTTCAAAAGATGTAATAAAAGATTCACTAACATACCTTATTATGATTTCAGACATGTCCCATTACGACTCTGCGAGCAGTGTGAAGCCATCGACGGCATCCATGACTCTAGCCACGTGGTTTCTAAAGCTGACGCGTCCGGCAGGTGGAATTGGACGCAAACACAATGGCAAGATGGAACCACTTCGTGCCAGCCATTCTATTCTGATGATATGGCCATCCCGCAAAGCTTCATCAGGTAATAGACCTACTGTGCATTAGGGCATTGGTGTTCACTATGAGCCAACAGACCCTCATCTTTGGAACAACCGTTCAGTACTTCCATTCACGCATGTATTTGAAAATACACCCTGGTTTTTGGGTATGCATGATACACATACCACACAATTCATTCTTAATTGTGTACAACTCACTTTTAACTGAACCATGTCCTTGGTAGATGAGGATGCCCAAAGCTCATATGATGACTATAATTGTTGTAGTAGCTTTCTGTGATTGTCACAAAATTTGTTCTATTTAGAAATATTTTTTTTTTCTATTTTTGTGAAATTCTTTGACAAGTTTCCCAAACTGCTTGCGGATTTCCTGAACGTGCGTCACGGGATTAATTTGCTGGTTTCGGCATCCTCCTAATGAAATATTGAAGTTGGCCCAGAGTATACCAAACTGGAAGAAAGCTCAACTTTTGCAGAACTGGATAAGCATACCAGCTATTTGAGACTATGCTTGTAAATTTCTTCAGACTAAGGTCAAATCTTGCACATTAGATAAGACACAGATGTTATGCTTACCCAAAGGGTGTAGATGATAAAAAAAGAAGACTTAACATTTTATTATGTACTACATGGCAATTTGGCTATGGAATCCAAATCCACCTTAAAAGACCAGAAGTTAAAGACAATTCCAACCAAAAAACACATTATTAACAAGCAGATTTCATTTTGTTTCCAGAACGAAACGCTTGGAGGAGAAAATTGCGCGCAAAGTGCCAAAAGCGACCTTAAGAGAAAACTAAAGATGAGAAACGCCGTCAGAAGATGGAGGCTTTGGCGGTGATCTCACAACGAAACGCGAGAAGATTGAGAGGATGGCGAGAGACAGGTTGGGAGATTATTACAGAGCTGCTCTTCATCCCATAACCAAAGGATTATGGAGGAGGATAAGGACCAGACAAAGATCATCTCGTAAGTCTTACGTTATCTCACAAAATGTACAGGCGAGAAGAAAATTCGTGATAATTTGAGTTTATGAATTTCTGGGAACCTGTAAATTAATTTTCTTGTAATACCAGTTCTTATCAGTTTTAAGCAAGTTTTGATTTTGTGAAAGGTGGACAAATTTTATGTTGGAGATTCTTTTTTGGTGAAATTTTTTAGCAATGTTTTTGTAAACTATTTCCAATTAAACCAAAAAAGAGCTTCAGATTGCTTGATGGCTTCTTATGTGGGTAGAGAACTTCTCGAGGCAAGAGCACAGAAACCAAAGAATGGATTTATGGAGACATTCTTTTCCCATCTCTACTACTTTTGCTTCCCTGATGAGTAGGCTTAGCTGGCCACTGCTGTCCTGCTGAAGTCTAGGTTGTATCTGATTCGCTCGGACTTCTGCACTATAATAGAGGAGGTGTCCCTCTCAACTATATTGATGTAATCACATGGACATGCAATACAAAACTGTGAAATTTCTAAGTTCATGAAGGATAATAAATGATTGCATTGAGTTGAATTAAATGCAATCTTGTTTGGACGCATTTCGATGAGATGCAAAACCAATGATGCAAATTATAGGTTAATAACTGCGCATTTACTCTGCAGAAACAGGGGACAAATCATGCAGTGCACTGAGATTTGATGCGTCTAATGCACGAGCTCCTCATGAGCGAGTGCAGTTGGACAAGCATCAGATTTCAGCGCAAGGCGTGATTTGTCCCATATTTTGAGTCAAAAGAATGCGCATTTAGTAACTTAATTCATACTCCACAGAACAGAGTAGTTTTTTATAATGTCATTTATCATAGATATTAAAAACACTTACCCACTGAAACAAATCAGTGCATGCGCAATGCACATAGCGTTGAAAGCCCGCGTCAGTACGTACGGAGTGCAACTGGACATTTTTCAATCCACTCCGCTACAATCGCATATTTTCGTAAACAGCCTTACTGATTTTCTGCTCTATATGCATAAATACGCAGAGTGTATGAATAACCCTTAATGGTTATGAACAATTAAGCCAGTGAATAGGTTTTCTAACCATGATCTTGTTTGGCTCTATCAATGCAATAAAACCATCTCTTCTGACTTAATCAACATAAATGGATGCATTTTTCCTGCGTGACGGTACCTACCAGACGAGACTCACATGCAGCCAGGCACTAGTTGACAAAGCTGGGTGATGAGTAAACAATGGACGGTACCCTGGGATCAAATACTAAGGTTATTTTGTTTGTCTTCACAATCCACACATACTCAATAACCCCCCCCCCCCCCCATCAACACTCCCGTCTTGCTAACTAATCATCTCAGCTCTCCTGTGACCACAACACCGCAAATAGGTTTCTCTGTTGATTTGGCATCACTAGGGTATAAATAAAAATTGAGGCATGGGTGTACCTCGAGATAGAGAGCGGAACTTATTCTTGGCGTCCATTTTTCAAAAATGGCCACCAAAATGGCAGATTACATTGGCATGGAAATGTGACTCATGCATATGGGAGCACAGTGTAACAAATCCCAAAAAAAATCCGCCGTGGAAAAGTCAACACCGCTATAGGTTCTATAAAACCAGAATTTGAGCATATTTGTGTAGTTTTGTGGCGTGTATTTTGTCCTAGAGATTTGGTTTTGGTGTCATTCATGTGCGTACTCTTCATATTTTAACTTATATTTAAAAAATGGATGAGAAAGCGTCTTGGCGGTATGATAAAGCGGTCGACTAAGTGAAAAACCGCTTGAAACACCGATTCTCTGCGGGACTCATGAGCTTAGAAAACATGTTGTAAATTTTCAATCTAATTTGCAAAAACTGACATTGTCGATCTTGGTTCAAAAAAGATATTCTAAATAGCATAAATTCACATTCTCGCCTGCACATTTCATTGCTCTAGGTAAGGCAAGGGCAAGATATGACGGATACAATGAGCGCATAAAGCCATGTTTCATTAGGCATACAGACCAATTTTGTACTGTTGCCCCCATATTAAGTAAAAACAGCCTTCACAAAAGTTATGGGTCGATAGGTCAATCTGGAGTCATTAACTGGCCCTTCCCGTCTGAATGTGAAAATTTTCAAAAATTCATATCTTCTATATGCAATGTATTATGGTCACATGACTTATGCATAGGAAGCGCTTGAGACGCCGTCACCAAGATTGCTCGTCATGGGGTCAAAGGTCAATTAAGGGGACTTTCCGGTCTTATGTAAAAAATCTTCACAAAATTCCATGTCTGCTATATTATATATGAACCTGCATGGTCCTTTGACTCTATGTGTAGAAGCAGCTCAGACCCTTTACAAAAACTTTCTGCTTCGCATGGGGGTCAAATGTCTTTAAAGGGTCACTTACTGGTCTGATTCAAAATACCTTTAAAAAATCATGAGTCATGGAGCATTGACGAAATATTTTAAAAATCTGGAAATTACAAAAAATTTTTTTTTTCAATTTCGAATCAAATTGTTATACTAAGCAGGAGGCCTGCGCTTCGCGCGGGCTCCCTAGTTGAGTGAACGGGAGCGATCACTGAAACTGAGCGATCACTGAAAAGTGACACACTATTGCGATACCACCGCAACCAAACCCGTAACGCCTGAAACTTTAGCACTCCCCCGAGTCCGCAACATTTTTGTTTTTTTTTTAAATTTTTAACACTTTTAATAACTCAATTCCCATACCTATCTATCCTACAGCTCATGTAGTTACCCGATTTCTAAGGATCGTCAACTGAATATTTAATCCGTATAACTTTCGTATATTTTATTTTTCTCGTATTTTTTTAAATAATAAAACTTTCAAATAGTTAATTCCGTATAGTAATTCCGTGTACGTTGTTTTCTCAAAGTAACTCGCCGTATATGGTAAGCTGTAGTTTTCCCCCCTGTATTTCCACTATGTTTTCTCATAACTCCTCAAACTCCCATATACAGTTCTCGCCCTTCCTTAGATGACCCCCCGTAACAACATCCCACAATCGTATTTTTTATTCCACAATTTGCAGCATATCCTGTATCTTTATGCTATGTAGTTCCTATTTTCTAAATATAAAACGTCAATATTTCAATTCAATCTCGTAATTTTCCGTATATTTTTTTTTTTTCCTAAAAAACTCCGTGGGGTTACCCGTAGTATCCATAAAGCGAATAACATGACGTGTTCTTTACCATTTATTTCTTCCCACACCATTTGCCCTATATATAATGAGCCTGTTATTTGCGTACCGCACATAGCGGCTTAGCTTAATCGCTGTTTGCCACGCGTAACCACCCGTCCCAACGCACCACGCACACGCGCCGCTTAGTAACGCGTACAAACAAACAAATGGTAATTTATCATAGCAACCGAGCACAATTTCGTTGATTTTTCAGCCATTTCTGACGGATTTCTCCAAATATAGGCGGTTTCACCCGTCCGGTAAATCCCTCGGCACCTTTCATGTGAATTTGGCGCCATATGGATCGAAACTGGCGAGCCTTTTGCGAACAAACACACACATCCCACAACATTAGCCAAATTATAGTATATAAAGGTAAAACTGCATCAAAAACCAAGTTTAAAAAAAATAAAACCACTTTATTTTTAGAGCAGGGGACTTCTAACCCCTAAAATTGCATAGAAAATACGCATCCCCTGGAGCCCACCGATGCTATGCTAAAAGTTGGCCTTCCGTCGGTTCAAATTTTGGATGGTCATTAGATGGGCCTACTCCTTCTGTATATACCATTCCACATTCATCTGTGCAATAAATGGCTACACAAAAAAGTGTTTTTTTGGCGTAATGGAAAAAAATATCATGGGTCAGACCGGTCGGTCGGTCAATTTTGTAATTTTTTTTTTTTAAGATCTCATGTTTTACTCTAAAATGAAATACAAAGATGCTACTATTTAAAAGCTTTTTCAATGACACAAAGATCTTTGCTCCGCAGGAGCGAGTGCATTGGACAAGCATCAGATTTCAGCGCAAGTGCGTTGATTTGTCCCATATTTTGAGCAAAAGTAAATGCGCAGTTATTAACTTAATTCATACTCCACAGAAAACAGAGTAGTTTTAGAATGTCATTTATCATAGATATTAAAAACAATTACCCACTGAGAAACTAAATCAGTGCTGCGCAATGCACATGCGTTTGAAAGCACCTCGCGCAGTACGCGGAGTGCAACTGGACATTTTCAATCCACTCACGCTACAATCGCATATTTCGTAAACAGCTTCACTGATTTGCTGCTCTATATGCATAAATACGCAGAGTGTATGAATAAACCTTAATGGTTATGAACAAATTAAAGCCATGTGAATAGGTTTCTAAACCAGATCTTGTTTGTCCTATCAGTGCAATAAAACCATCTCTTCTGACTTAATTCAACAGAAAAATGGATGCTATTTTCCTGCGTGACGGTAACCTACCAGACGAGACTCACATGCAGCCAGGCACTAAGTTTACTAAGAGCTGGGTGATGAGTAACAATGGAACGGTTACCTGGGATACAAATACTAAGGTTAGTTTTGTTGTGTCTTCAAAATCCACACATACTCAATAACCCCCCCCCCCATCAACACTCCGTCTTGCTAACTATCATATCAGCTCTCCTGTGACCACAACACCGCAAATAGGTTTCTCTGTTGATTTGGCATCACTAGGGTATAAATAAAAAATTGAGCAGGGGTGTACCTCGAGATAGAGAGCGGAACTTATTATTGGCGGCCATTTTCAAAATGGCCACCAAAAATGGCAGATTACATTGCATGATAATGTGACTCATGCATATGGGAGCACAGTACAAAATCCCTCCGCCGTGGAAAGTGCAACACCGCTATAGTTCCTATAAAACCTAGAATTTGAGCATAATTTGTGTAGTTTTGTGGCGGGTATTTGTCCTAGAGATTTGGTTTTGGTGTCATTCATGTGCGTAATCATTCATATTTAACTTATATTTAAAAAATGGATGAGAAAGCGTCTTGGCGGTATGATACGGCGACATAAGTGAACCGCCTTGAAACACCGATTCTGCGGGACTCAGGAGCTAGAAAAAACAGGGTGTAATTTTCAAATCTAATTTGCAAAAAACTGACATTGTCGATCTGGGTTCAAAAGAAGATATTTTAAAGAGCATAAATTCAAAATTCTCTCCTGCAAATTTCATTGCTCTAGGTAAGGCAAGGGCAAAGATATGACGGATACAAGTGAGCGCATAAAGCACATGTTTCATTAGGCAGACCATTTTGTACTGTGCCCCCATATGAAGCAGCCTTCACAAAAGTTATGGGTCGATAGGTCAATCTGGAGTCATTAACTGGCCCTTCCAGTCTGAATGTGAAAATTTTCAAAAATTCATATCTGCTATATGCAAGGTATTATGGTCACATGACTTATGCATATGAAGCAGCTTGAGACCCTTCACCAAAGATGTGCTCGGCATGGGGGTCAAAGGTCATTAAAGGGGAATTTCCGGTCTTAATGTAAAAAATCTTCAAAAATTCATGTCTGCTATATTATATGAAACCTTGCATGGTCATGTGACTCATGTGTATGAAGCAGCTTCAGACCCTTTACAAAACTTCTGCTCGGCATGGGGGTCAAAGGTCATTAAGGGGTCACTTCTGGTCTGAGTCAAAAATACCTTTAAAAAATCATGAAGCATGGAGCATGAATAAATATTTTAAAAATCTGGAAATTAAAAAAAATATTTTTTTTCAATTTCTGAAATCAAATTGTTAATGACTAGCAGGAGGCCTGCGCTTCGCGCGGGCTCCCGCTAGTTGAGTGAACGGGAGCGATCACTGAAACTGAAGCGATCACTGAAGAAGTGACACACTATGGCGATACCACCGCAACCAAACCCGTAACCCTGAACTTTAGCACTACCCCGAGTCGCAACATTTTGTTTTTTAACACTTTTAATAACTCAAATTCCCATACCTATCATATCCTACAGCTCATGTAGTTACCGATTTCTAAGGAATCGTCAACTGAATATTTAATCCCGTATAACTTTCCGTATATTTTATTTTTTCTCGTATTTTTTTAAAATAATAAAACTTCAATATTTAATTCCGTATAAGTTAATTCCGTGTACGTTTTTCTCAAAGTACTCGCCGTATAGGGTAAGCTGTAGTTCCCGTATTTTCCACATATTTTTCTCATAACTCCTCAAACTCCCATATAAAGTTCTGGCCTTCCTGTAGATGACCCCCCCGTAACAACATCCCACAATCGTATTTTTTATTTCTCACAATTTGCAGCATATCCTGTAGCTTATGCCTATGTAGTTCCTATTTTCTAAATATTAAAACGTCAATATTTCATCTCGTAATTTTCCGTATATTTTTTTCCTAAAAACTCCGTGGGGTAACCCGTACTATCCATAAAGCGAAATAACATGACGTGTTCTTTACCATTTATTTCTTTCCCCACACCATTTGCACTATTATTATAAGGAGCCTGTTATTTGCGTACCGCATATAGCGTCTTACGCGTAATCGCTGTTGCCACGCGTAACCACCCGTCGCAACGCACCACGCACACGCGCCGCTTAGTAACGCGTACAAACAAACAAATGGTAATTTATCATAGCAACCGAGCACAATTTCGTTGATTTTTCAGCCATTTCTGAACGGATTTCGTCCAAATATAGCGGTTAACCCGTCCGGTATCCTCGTGCACCTTTCATGTGAATTTGGCGCAATATGGATCGAAACTGGCGAAGCCTTTTGCGAACAAACATACACACATACACACAACATTAGCCAAATTATAGTATGATAAAGGTAAAACTGCATCAAAAACCAAGTTTAAACCACTTTATTTTAGAGAAGGGGACTTCTACCCTAAAATTGCATAAGAAAATACGCTCCCTGGAGCATCACCGGATGCTATGCTAAAATTTGGCCTTGCCGTCGGTTCAAATTTTGGATTTTCATGAGATGGGCCTACTCCTCTGTTATATACCATTCCATTCTGTGCATAAGGCATACAAAAAAAATATGTTTGTTTGGCGTAATGGAGAAAAAATATCAGGGTCGGTCGGTCGGTCAGATTTTGTAAATTTTTTTTTTTTAGATTTCTCAATGTTTTACTCTAAAATGAATACAAGATGCTACTATTTAAAGCTTTTTCAATGACAGCAAAGATCTTTTACTTTACTTGTTGTAGTTGCTTTGTTGTCTTGTTTTGTTATTTTTTCGTCTTTGTGTTGGTAAAAAAATATTTTTTTTAATTGTGGATGAATATAATGGGTCGGTCGGTAGAATATTTTTTTTTATTTTGTGCTAATTGCATAAAAACTTTGAGTCGGCAAGTTTTTTTAGGGTCGGTTGGGTTACGCCAAACAAACATTTTTTTATGCCTAATTGCTCTCCCATTGTAAATGTAACATTGCCTTTGGTTTTCTTTCAGCTTAAATTCCTATGGGGCAATATACCAGCTATATCACAAGATCCCATTGAAGTTCCCCCACTCACCCCAGGTGAGGAGGGGGCAGTATGTGTGGAGTTTGCTGCCCCCATCACTCCAGGCCAATATCAGAGTCACTGGCGCTTGACACAAAGTGGCCAACAGTTTGGTCACCGCGTGTGGTGTAATATCATCGTAGATCCAGCGGAGGTGTTAGAACCCAAAGTTGAAGCAAGCGAGGTCCAGCAGCCCCAGATTGTAATACCACCTACAGTAAGTATATGGCCTGAACGCTAATAGCCTTGTCCCCGAGGACCCTAGATTTTACACCGGACGTAGTCAAAATATGGTGTCTGAAGAAATTTATCATGTGAAATGTTAGGGCTAACAGATCTATAGATGTTTGGTTCAGATGTTATGAGCAAACTAAAATCAATTTGACAATGTATTCTATGGGGCTTAAATACAAAATCTTGTTTTAGCTCTCATATCAAGCAGATTTAAATATTGGCATAAAACATTACATGTGTGCTATTGGAGTTGAGGTCAATCAAGAGGAAACTTTATATTATTAAAGAGACACTGGCACATTTGAAAAATAGTGCGCCCTCACGATTTCTTAAATTTATATTTTTGCATGGTTGTAAAGCTTTTATATATATTAGCCCTCACTTGAATGTTTAAGACCAAATCAGCGCCCATATGGGTAAACAGAACGATTTATTCAGCAGACGACGGAAATGGCATTAACACAAGAAAACACATGCCGGCGCTTGACATGAACCCCGCTTGCCTGGTCTGTGACCTTTGTGGTTTTAATATCAATGAGTACGAGTCTATGATATTCATGTAAGAAACGTATTTGTTGATTAAAGTTACGGCCAAACTTAAAGTTGGCCTACAAATTACCTGGATGTCTTTATCCTCTTATTAATGTCCGTATCTGTTAATGGGTATATTATTATTATTATATGTCACTATTCTTCCAATGACCTAGACTATCAATTGCAATCAAATTGAAGAAATTTCATATTTTGTGAAAATGTGCCAGTGCCGTAAACATTGTATGAAATCTAACATGCTACTATATGGGTATTTTCTTCTCGCAGGAACTAGTGGAATCCGCTTTCCATGAGCCCTCAGTGAACACTGCTTCAGATGCTGTGTTCCAGTTACAGACCAGCAATGTGGACCCTACCACTCCAGTGCGGGTAGTCTCCTCATCAGATGTACTCACTGCTCAGGATGTGCTATCATTTGAGATGCTAAAGATAAGTGACAGCAGTGAAGCTGAGGTAGAGGCTGAAATTGCCACCATGAACTCACCACAAGCCACTGCTACACCAAATAACACACCGATAGGTGAGTCACTAGGGTTGTGCCATTGTACTAAGACTCCTGCAGGGAAAGGAACCTGTAAAAGCTTGTACCTACCATAAATTGGGAACACAGATTAGGCCAAAAAAAAATATTGTATTGGAGTAACCCGCCCGACCCTAAAACTCGGCCCGACCCTAGACTTTTTTTTTAAATCGAGGAAAATCGTCAGGAAAAAAAAGGGAAAACGAAAAAAAAAAAAAAGTCACGCAAGTTTTTGCAGAAATACGATGTACGGTGCTCTCTAGAGTTCCAACCGAGTTGTTTTGTCATTGTGTGATTTATTAGCTTGCATGGTCACATAAAGCACAGGAAAGTGAATGTTAAAAAAAAAAATCCGCCCGCCCTACCCTATTTTGCACTGGCCCGTTACTCCAATACAACAATTTTTTTTTTGGCCTTAGTGGTGGTTAGGCTACACTTGACTGAGGATAACAGACTGAAGTGAACAACTTCTCAACATTCTTGAAGTGATGAAATTATTTGAACATTCAGTTTCATTATCAGGCATTCATAAACATTTAGTGTGTGAGAGAGAATATGATTGGATAATAACCATGCATAACATGCTTTGTTTGGTTCCTTGATTGATTACATCATAAGCCTTGTATAAAGACTGATAAATTTTTAAAATTTCATTAAATTCAAACATTTTGTAGCATTGTCAGATATTCAGTTAATAGCAATAGGTAAAAACAGTAAAATGATTTTAGCCTACACATTTGATTTATTCTGCACATTTTTAACTTTAGCCAAGCCTTTCAAGTTTGTAATTGTCATTGTAAATTGTAAAATAGGAGTAAAATTAAATATTTCACCTCTCTTTAAACCAAAATCTTATGTGGTTTTTGGTTTCCCAGTTGGGGCCTACAAAAAAGTTTGTCTTCAGTGCTGCAGCAAATTCACACTGCTTTTCATATTTTTCTAATATTCACAAATTAGTTCTACTTTGTTTTGAAATAGGGAATTGGGAACTAGTGCTTTTTGCTACTTGATTTCTGTACAATAATTCAGAAATATGTAGAATCAGTTTGTCATTCCAAAGAGATGTCAAAAATACCTAAATTGTACCCTCAACTAAGATTTTACCCTGTGTTTTCTTCACCAGTTGGTTTGACACCGTGCATGTCACCAGTACCCCAGCTAGATGGCGATCTGTTGAGTAGTCGCATATCAGAACACAGTCTGGACCTTGTAGAACTAGAAAATGAGGAGCAAGCACAGAATGAATTGGATGATGCTAGGAATAAGGAGGTCAAAACAGAAGAAGAATATGATGATGGTAATTTGATTTGTAATTGGTATTGTATTGGAAGATGTGCTTGTTGCATTTTTGTAGAACATTAATTTAATTACCCTGGGGGGTTCTCAAGTTTGGTTTGGGTAGGGACGTGTCTCCGAGAGTCTGGAAGTAGGACCCATATCTATACCAATTTTTGGCAAAAAAAGGACCAGAGATGCAAATTTTGGGGCAAATTTAATCAAAATTTTCAATTTTTTCTCTCAAAATTTTGACATTTTAAGCAAATTTGGAAAATCTTGGCTTCAGATTGAGGAAGTTGGACTAATTTTCCAACAATTTTTAGAAAATTTTAGCTTCCAATTGAGAAAATTTGACTGATTTTCCAACAAATTTGAGAAAACTTTGAAAAAAACAACCCATTGCTTTACCAAAATTGGCATAAAAAAGTAATTGATATACCAGAAAGCTGAAAATGAGACCGATGTTTGCGGCACGTCCCCGTGTAGTAATTTGTGCTGAGTAACCCCCAACAAAAATAGCCCGGCTAGACGAGGGATAATGCCCCAAAAGGAGTCTTCAGTGAGAAAAATCAGGCAATTCAGTGAGTTTTGGAGAATTTGAGGGTTCATAACAGTGTTGGGCAGTGGGCAAATTAAAAAAAAAATTAAATAAAATTTTAATTGCTTTTTAGATGTTGTTGGTTTAAACAATTGAAAAAAAATATAATGGAATTCTGTGAAATTTAGGCAAAATGGGGACAATCATTGAGAGATTATACAAAATGCATTTTTTTTAAATAGTGTAAAAAGAGGGTTATTGGGTAACTGCAAAAAATAAAGAGCCTTGCATCCCATCCATTGCAGCGAGTCTCCCTTCACTCTGACCGTGTAGACCACTCAGCTAAATCGGCTGTTAAAGCTGATAATATTAAGTTTTTAACTCTAAAATTGTAACATAGTTGATTGTGTTTTGTGATTTCAGATGACATAGAGACACTAAGCTATGAGAGTGGTAATTCCGACAGTTTACTGGATGATTTCTATGTTGTACCATTACCCGATTGCTTTGATCCCAAGAAACCAATAGATGCTTCTATGACACGATCAACACAGGTAAGTTATAGGAAAGCAGGTTTTGTTTAGTCTACCTAGCTTCTTTGTTATGTCAACAAAGTGACATTGATACATGGCCAATTTCTTCATGGTAGTTACAACGCAGCTACCACCGAGTAGACACGGATTACCTACCCACTATACGTACACTCGCCGGCCAGGATTCCGTGTATTCACAGTGGCTGTCTGCACTGTCTTGGAGTAGCTATGTAGTTACACCGGCTCTCAGCATGCGCGGTATTTCTCATGGCCAATTTTGTTTTTTATATATTTTTGGCATATATTTGCATATTTTTATTAAAAGTGCGGGAATATGGGGGTTTTTGATGATGCCCAATTTGAATTTTGTAATGATTTTCCTAAAAAATGATAAAAAAAAATGCTAAACAGAGACACAAGTGCATAGCGCCCTCATTTCGTCCAATATCAAAATGGCGTCGGAGTAACCGCGGTGTAGCTGTGTGTCTACTACGGTACTGTCTACACCATATTGCCTCGCAATTAGCCCAGTGTGTGTACTGTGCAGCAGCTGCCACGGTAGACATGGTGTAGCTGCCGTATAGGCTACCACGCGAGTAAGAAAATGGCCGTGTATTCCAAATCCAGTTAAGCTTGTCATTCAGTAGTTGCATTAAAGAACAGGTCTTTGATTAAAAGTGCTCAAGCTCTAATAAATGCATAAATCCTGTTTATTTACTTATTCTTAAACAGTTTTGAAAATGTACGCAATTTCATTGGCCGGTGCCCCGGTTCAATTCGATAATTGAACCCAGGTAGTACGCGCTGCGTATTGACGTTATTTGAAGGTTGAAGCGCTTGCATCATACTGCGTTTTACAACATTCACGCGCGCCTGCCAACGTTGCGTCTCGTTGCGTATGTTCTGTGCATTCAACGGGTTGTTCAATTTTTCTCACTGGGTGGTGGCAGTCTTTTCTTGTTGTATTTAACTAGCCATAAGGATCACAAAATTAGGTTAAAGATTACCTTGAATTATAAATCTGTTTAAGAATGAGATGTCCAGTAATGGTTTGGGTACGTACTCTGTTTACGGCGATGCCATTATTTTTGTGTGGAAGAACTCTGCCTCTGGCCTTGTTCTTCCACTTAAAATAATGGCATCGCCTTGTTTTCAATTCGTCGTAAACAGAGTACCAGTTTCCCCAAATCGTACCTTTATTCTCTAAGTATAATTCAACATTTGTGCGACTTATTCAGTTAGGTTAATTTTAAGAATTTTCTTTAACTGCAACAAATTAAATGATGACATTAATCATATATTACATCCTAGTCTAAGATGGAGGCAGGTCTGGATTGAACATGAAAATGTAATATTCATAGAACATATGTTAAGAATAATGGTAAATGACAATGGCAGGAAAGAGTAAATCTATTATCGAATATCCTGCAACTCTTAGTTGAAAAAAAACTGAATATAGATTCCTTTGATCAGGTTGTTTTACATATATCAGCCATCACAATTAGTCATTCAATTCTTGATTCCAGACTCCAATCTTGGAAGCTCTCAAAGTGATAACTCCTCCTTTATGTCAAGATGCATCTGTAGCCGCCTTCCCATCCTCCTCATCAGTAGCCACAGAAGCTGCTCCAGTATCACTTTCCAAAAGCATTCATGCTTCGCCAGAGTCCGCATCGGTGGCTACAGAAGCAGCGCCCGAATCATCGTCCGTAGCAACAGAAGCAACTACCACCACAACATCCGTAGGGACAGACGTAGATGCCCTTCTCAACACATCGCATACGGAAGTCCAGACCAAACCGTTGGTTCCTCTTGTAGCTTCAACCCCAGTCACGACGACAGCTGTGGTGACCACAGTTCCAATGACAGTCGACCTCGTTGTGACACCAGCTGCCGATTCTGTGAATGCAGGAATCGTTATCAGTCCAGATGGTCCTGCTATTGCTACCGTGAGAGACAATGCCGATTGTGTTGAGGTTGTACAAGAGGGCGCTACCGGAGGGATTGAATCGGGCACCGATATTGACCATGTTGCGACGTGTCAACCACAGGCCCCAGCAACTGTAGTGACAATAAGTCAGGTTGGTGATTTCAGCGATCCTCATAAGTTAAAGGTGTGGATGTTAACTGTAGGTAACCTTAGTGTAGTAGTCATATGGCCAATGAAAGTGTATTCCAAAGTTTCCCTTACCCACCAGCATCAGTTATTCCTTCTTGTCAAAGTTGTGATTATTTTATTGAAATTTTTTTCTGAAAAAATGGAAATATTTTGATTATTTACTGCTGAAAATGACAGTTTTGTTCTCATGATTTAAGTAGACAGTCTCTTCAATATTTTGATTAATAATGAATATTTGTGCATTCCCATGCATGTCAAACTCCTCTTACAATAGAGCTTGCATTTTTCTTACAAACATTTTGAAATTAACATTCAATCAAGTAAATTTTTGACCGTAAGTGTGACGCAGTAATTATGCCTTGTCATGTACTAGAATCAGAAAACAGGAACTGTAATTGGCATAATGGGAAGTATTATCTTCTGTAGTCTGATATTTGTATTTGTGTTTAAGCTAGCAAACAAATCAAATTGAAAAATTTAAATTCTCTCAAAATTGTCATGTAAACATATTAACATGAGGCTAAATGTTCTTGTATATCAGCAGGCACCAGCAGACACAGTTCGCCATCTGTCAGCAACAGAACGCGATGAAGAATTCCACGATGCGCCAGAACCAGACCATGGCAGTGGAGCTGAGGCCGCTGGTCAGGACCCAAACTTGGAGCAGAGTCAATATAGACCCTCGGAAGATACAGAAGATCCAATGGAAGTCTTAGGGTAGGTTGCAGATTTTGTTGTATGTCTAATTCACCAGAGGGTGCATTGAGTCAATCCCACAATGCACCACTTTTGGGAAATTTCACCTGTATAGGGTCATGTGATCCCACAAAAATCATATTCTTAACACATAAAAACCCTGACTTTTACGTTGATTTTAGCCCACAAAACATTAGTATTAAGGGAATTTTAGCATGATCATGAAATGTCATGTGGTTCTTTTGAAACACTCTTTATCCCTAACTACTGACATGTGTTTAGTACAGTACAATATAGGCACATTGCAATGCATTATGGGATTGGTTCAAAACATCCTCTGCTAATTCACTGTGTAAAGTGTTCATGCCGATAGGTCATCTGAGCTTATGATAATTTGAACAAAATACCACATTTTTAGGTGTTGTAGTAAATGATGTCTTAAATAGTTGTAGTAGTAAAACCTGAGATTTAAATCCGGTTTTGTCCCCACTAACAGGGGTGTCCGGATTAACCTCACATTCACAGCAATACTGCTGTGTGAGGATTTAATGGAGCAAAAGTTAATTGACCGGATGCCCTTCCTGATGTCAATGTGCTGGATCGCTGCCATTAGCTCTCCAGAGCCGACGCCCTTGTAGGTAGATCTTCTTTTTAGTTCTACCAAAGTAACCAGCTACCCTCCCTATCAGATTATGTTAGAAACCCGATGGGGGTGATGGTTTAGCCTCTGACAACCCGGCCCGGGACAGGTAGTACTGGTTACCAGGATACCAGTAGCAAGCCCTCAAGAAAACCTGATCTGACCTGATCTTAAAATTTTGGTTTTTTTGCAGATACACAACGGCCAAAGCTGTGGAGTATGCAGGTGGCATAGTCAAGAAAGCTTGGGATGCCGCAACACATGTGGGTGCTTTACTCCAACCACAGGTATGTAAAAGATGCAGGAGGCGGTGCATGCATTTATCATTCAGTAGACGTGAATAGTGCGATTTCATTGGTTGACAGCCATGGGGAGTTGGAGAGGGTAATGCACGCTACGTCTCGTCGCGCATATGATGGCGCGGTCACTTAGCCCTCGTGTATCACGGAAGCTATGTTACTTGGAAGTGTATCATTGCTTGTGAAAAACCAAAAGAGAGAAATTCACAGCTGTTTGACCCCATGCAAACCGTCTCTTTTAATTTTAGAGCAATTTTAGGCAGTGGCGACACAATTTTGACAACTGATATAAGTAGGGGCATGCAAAGCTATTACCTCTGCAAAAATCAGAAAAATCCATTGCGGGAATCTTGCCATATAGGCCTACAAAGGTCATGATTTGTATGTTGTAGCACCCTCTATGTGCCCATTTTCCATAGAGAGACACGTTAAACTAGATTTTTATGGAAAATCATATTTGCCCACAATTAAATTTCATAAAATACAGGATGAAGTCAGTGGTATGAATAATCCAAATTAGTTTTCAAAAGTGTGTCGCCATTGATATATTTTGTTTTATTTTATTTTTCATAAGAAATGACTTTCAAACAGCTGTGAATTGTTTTGGAATTTTGGGAACATTATTTTGGGTTAAATCTTCTGAATGATAAATTTCTTATCCCCTTATCGTTCTGCTGAAGCATGTTAAATATCACTGAAGTCTTATCATATTCGGCCTGCAGCCTGATTTGAAACAACTTCAAACCAGTAATATCGTTCCATATTGCATGGAAAAAAATGGGATAACTAATAGCATCACTTGGTTACAGGAAATGGTTGGGAACCACAGAATCTATTTATAACTCAGAATAAGGGCAGAACATATGTTATTGAAATTTGAATAGCTCAGCACCGTAAAAGGGGATGACCCGATTTAAGTATATAGTTTTCATCTTGATAGGAAGGCCTTCACCTCAAAACCCAATCTGTAAAGTTTCATGCTGATATGTCAACCTGTTTTGATGTGTGAGAGTTAAAAATATGATTTTGTATCCTCATAGACTACTTAGTAACAGGCCCATAATCAGAAAAAGGGCGATCCCCCCATTCCAAAAAGGCCCAAAAAATTGATTTTGCGAGCGGAGCGAGCCAACAATCCGGGGTTTTTATGCTATTTTGTCGAAAAAAGGTTAAAACTTTAGTAAAAAAGTCCACTTTTGCAAAATTTGCCCCCCCCCCCTTTATTGGGGGAGGGGGGAATTTGGTAAAAAAGGTCCCCTTTTGAAAACGTCGCCCCTCCCCTAAAAAAATCCTGGTTATGGGCCTGCTTAATAAAAATGAATATTGGTCAACCAAAGTGAGACACTTTTTCACTCATAACTTCCAAACCAAACATCCTTTAGCCCTAAGATTTCACAGGGTAAATGAGAAAAATAGTAGCTTTCTTCAGATACCATATTTTTTACCACTTCGCTAAAATCGGGGGTTTCTGGGGACAAGGCTAATAGTAATCGGGCCATGGTTCTTTAATCCTCAATCTACATCAATCCAGGTTAACAACCTTGTGCTGCACCATTGGTGATAGCATATCTTGCATATTTGTGTAAGAGACTATGAACAGTTAACATCCTGGTTTTCAGTTCCCGATGAGGGCGCACTCAGTTTTTAAACAAATTGCGTTTTTTGCATATACATAATGCTTGTCCATAAACTAATCACTGTGTGAAATAACTAAGCTCAAATCGAAGTCCTTCATATAGAAAATCACAACTTTGTTGTAAAATTCCGGATCCGGAATTTTTGTTTTACACGGTATCCTATGGCACTGTTATACTGTGCATAAATGCTTACTGCATGAAAACGAAAAATCCTATTCATCTCTAACTTTGGAATTAAGCATTTTAGGTGACTATCTTTAGTTCTAGATTACTATTTTGAATTACTACACAAAAAAAATTATATTTCAAAATCTCTGAGTCAGCCTTAAAGAAACGAGGCCTCTAAATTGATTGCTACATATCGAACACACACAAAACTTAGTGGTGATAATTGTCAATTTTGCCTTGAAAAGGATTTTGTCAATGGGATGCAGTATTATACTAAAAATTAGAGGTCCACTCTGTGATTTCAAAATATCATGTTTGTCATGTGAATGCAAGAAGGTCATAAGTGTTATAGCTGCCATTTGTCAGAAATTCCCATTAAACATACTATCATGCCAAGTCTTTGGTTAGTGGCTCTTGAAATGGTTCTTCAAAAGTCACCTGAAGAACCATTGAGTCTTTTATAATGACATGGCAGCACACAGATCTATCACATGGCAGCTATTGCACATACGAGGGGTGATTGATAAGTTCTAAGCCTAAGGTAGAAAGAGATATGCTACAAAGTTCAAATTTACACCGTCTACAGTTTCATTCTTCAAATGAAAATTCCAGAAGTTTCATGTGTATATCTGTTCTATTTTTTAACTTGCAGGTTATCAAACATTGAGAGTTTTGCCGTACCTATTGAAGCAATTACGCGAGAAAAATTAAAAAGTTGAGGAGAGGAAAGCTGACATCGGGGGTGCTCTTCCATCATGACAATGCCGCAGTCCATAAGTCCATGGTAGCCATGACTGCAATCCATCAGTGTGGCCTCAATCTGGTAGAACATCCAGCCTATTCACCCGATTTGGCACCGTTTGACTACTATCTCTTCCCAAAGATGAAAAGGGAACTCCTCAACTTTTTAATTTTCTTGCGTAATTGCTTCAATAAATCCGGGAAAACTCTTAATGTTTGATTACCTGCAAGTTAAAAAATAGAACAGATATACAAATGAAACTTCTGGAATTTTCATTTGAAGAATGAAACTGTAGACGGTGTAAATTTGAACTTTGTAGCATATCTCTTTCTACCTTAGGCTTAGAACTTATCAATCACCCCTCGTACGACCCTCTTGCACTTACACAATGGTTTGTCTGCCGCTGATCGTGTTAGACTAGACCAAGTGAATACATGGTTTTAGAGTGATAAGTTAATGGTGGATACACAAAGCAGTGTTAGCTGCCATACCATGTGATGTCTCACATTCTAGTTCAAGCTTGATCAATGGTCTACCTTTGTACATCATCAACTTCAATATTTTTTGTGTCATTTTAGCCCTTGCCAGATAGAGCCCAGTGGCAGCCACCCAGTCCTTCCCAGGCTTCTCCCATGGACCAGCTTATCGAAATGGGATTTGGTGAACGACAACGTAACCAAGAACTCCTCGATAAACATAACGACGATGTGTCGCGCTGTGTACAAGAGCTTTTACACGGGGAGATAACGACTGGCACTCTGGACGTCATTAAGTAGCAGACTATTCGTGAAAATTTAACCCACATGTGTGGGTAGTTATATGCGATGTAAGGAGGCATTCTATTCTGTAATGGTAGCTACTAAAATTATAATATTATACTTAGGTGGCTATTGTTAAGCAATCAGTAATTTTATTAGAAATAAAATCTTTTTTAGAAAAATGAATGTAAAGTTTGCTAGCCACTTGGGAACATTTCCTTATATCTATGATACTTACTTCCAAGAAAAAGGGAAACGACCCTCTTATGACCATTTTTTCTGTAGATTAACCTTCAAAACTTAATAGCTTTGTTGACTATTTGACAAAAGACTGAATGATTATTCAGTGTTTCTTGCCTAATTATTTTGCGATTTCAATTCCAAAATTGCCCTTAACTTTTCATAGGTGATGCAAAACGGCTTTCTTCTGACTCGATATCGAAAAATTACTGAAAATTAGGACGGAATGATTAAATGAAGTGTTGATGTGTAACTTATACAGAGAAATCAGTGCAAAGGGGAGCAAGATCTGTGATGTGTGTCAATTACTGTCAAAAATGCTCTGCTTGGTATTTAAGTCACTACAGTCTAAACCACGATTCCTTTAACACATAATCCGCTCATTATGCCCCTGCCGGGGCAAAACACGCACTGATAATGCATGATTGAGCCACTCGGCATTGGCGATTTTTGTTGAGGTGCACCGTTGCCCAATCATGGGCTGGTGCGTGGATCGCTAGTAGAACACACTACACGCTATACACTTTCATTGCAAAAGGAATGGTGGCTTCTACTTAACCAGTGATTTTTTACCAGAAATACAATGCAGGATAGCATTATTGGTGTGTTACCGAAATGTGTATGGGGTCATGGAAATAGCATATTTGTTTATTAAGGTCAGTAAGATGTGTACTGTGTAATATGACTATTTGAAACTTGACATATGTACTATTATTAGAGAATGTTTGCTTATCAACCCCTTTGCCATGGTTTCATTTAATTTTTAGCATTTTATAGCTAATTTTTGAGAAAAGAACTCCCATTCAACATGGAAATATTTTAAGGAGTTGCCAGACCAGGAATACAACTGTAAAATACAAAATGTTTGATGTGTTAATTCTAAGGCCAAAATAAAAGCTACAAAGGTCTGTAGATGCAAGTGTAAAATCCTGTACAATTTTTGGAAATTGTCACTGAAAAATGTACAGGAATCTTGGAAATGTATTGGCTGGATTACCTAGAAAATTCCATAAGGAATTTACACACAGCTAGATTCTCTAACTATTTTGTGTCTCTTAGGTGGCCAAAAGGTTTAACTTGGGCAATGATGTAGTTGGTATTGTGGTGGTATTGTGGTGAAGCTAATACATTACTGCATGGTCCCCGATGTTAGGTACTTCGTGTCCTGCCACAGTGGATCCCTTGTACGTACACATAGTGTACTATATGCGAATAAGGAGCGTAGACACACAGTAACAACTACATTTGGACCAAAGCGGGGACCTTCAATGTGTCTAAAAGGTATCACCTAGGTTCATAGAAGTGACTCATGTATGTATTCTGCACTGAGATAACATGGATGGCCTATTACATGTCCCATGTTCTTGTTAGGAATCTGGTTGTGTTATCAATAATAGGTTTGTACCTAAGGTATTCTATAGTCACAGCGGGAGTACCTATGAAGTACCCACTGTATTGGTGTTCACCATATTTGGGAATGTGGCTGTGTACCTCCCAACATCAATCTTGTGCATATTGTGTCATGGTTCCAAATTATGCTCTGAGATGGACGTAAGAAAGTGTTGTTCGAGTACCATATGTCTGATGTGCTGACCCAGTGCAGTGGAACCAGCGCATGCCATGATTGGCTGGTACTGAAACGTATCCCACCCACCTACAGCACATTCACAAACCAGACGATTTGAACTCTGACCATGACTATAGTAATATATTATATTTTGTTGTAACTCAACATCCAACAAGACTGATGAAAATCTATAAATGATTATTTGTGCTTCTTATTCATTCATTACTTTCTCGAAAAGCACATGAGTGTAAAGAAATGGAGCAGAACCTTGGAAAACGGTAGCAGAACCTTGGAAAATGGTAGATTTTCTTTACAAAACTGTAGAGTATCAGAAGTCAAAATCTAGTGTATCAGTAAAATTCTACCCATTAAGAAAAAAATTTCAATCTTGCACATTTCAAATATACTTTATCACCATTTCAGTAACCATGTGCATAAATTAATCACTCTCTCTCTCTAATAAAGGAAGACCACTTTTGTATAGGAAAATGTACCCCATGTAGTTACTATACTGTATTATAAAACCACGTACTAAGAAAGAAGTATTGTAGCATGAACAACGCAATATTATAGCATCAAATGATATATATAGTGCAGCTTTAGGAAACGGTCCAAAGACATCTATTTTAATATTTAATATTGTCTCCACGGTTGTTTCAAAGGGTTAATTTGACACAAAAATATGTTAAAGATAATACCTGATACTTTTGACGATTATATTCCAGCTTGCTAAAGCAAAATCTGGTACAAATTATTGGAAATTCTGTGGCAGGTTTAACACGTTGTGGGCTTTTTTTTAAAGAAAGCTTTCTGGAGATTCTCGCCTTTTTGGGTGTTATTAGACTTTTGGAGTTATTAGCCTTTTTTGAAGTATAGCAGATGCTTCACACCGGACTGCACATTTTATGTATTTCCGCCCCAGAAGGGTGTTTGAGTCCACATCCGCAATGCACCAGGTTTGGGACATTCACTTCAGTATCTCACAACGCCTTCCTTAACACACAACAACCCTGACTTTTACACTCATTTGAGTCCACAAGGTGCTAGTACTTGGGAATTTGGAGCTCATCATGAAATGTCTTGCGGTTCTAACGTATTGAACACTTTTAATCTCTAAGTACTGACAATGTGTTTTGTACTGTACCGTATGGGCACACATTGCATCCTCGGATTGATTCAAAAACACCCTCTGGATTTCCTGGAGTTTTACTCATTTGAACACACCCTCTCATTGTATACCCAAATTGAACCCGAACCCTCTCTTATTGTGTACCCTATTTGAATTACGGCTTTTCTAATGTTCACCATGGCTTTCACAAAGGCTACTTATTTGGAAGTCTGTTCATTAACTTTCTAGGTCACCACAGAATGCAATGTAATTTTGTCGTAGGACATGGAACTTGTTTAAGGAAACAGTAAACAATAAATTTGTTTTTTATTAAGGGAGCGATCTTACACAAAATACTTATTTAACATTTTAAATTATATATATCTTTACAAATTACAAGGGCCAACTGTGTTGCAACTGACTAGTTTGACATAAAAAGTTCTGTTTTTTCGCCAAGTGTCACATTCTTCTTCCTTTGGGCATATATCCACTAGTCATTGGTAGTGGCTTGTGGTTGTGTCATAATTTATTCCGCAGAATCGCTGATGAGCGGAGCCATGTGTATCCCTGATACGAACTTCCTAATAGGGGAGCAGTTTGGACTGCAAAATTGTCGACAACCCCCTCCCGTCGGTACAACAAAACGCAACCACTTCTATTCGAAGATAGTAATAATTAATTTTAAAAAGATGGTTGTGGTCAAAAACTTTGGTGGCAGGGTGTTTTTTGGGTCAAAAAATCACGTTTTTGAGCTAAAAACTTAAGAATAATCAAGATTTATTCATTTTTACAAAACAAATTTTAATCATCATGCAATACTATCAATCTCTGACATTTTATTATAGATTTCTTTTTATACAATAGATAAAGGGGTCTTGAATTTTAGCCGCAAAATCACTTTTTTTTCCTAAAAAAAGCATCCTTTTTATCACGTTTCACACAACGAGTATACCTGAACCCTTTATTGCAATGTATAAAACCTATATCACTTAACAAAAAGATACCATAAAATAAATTGTTCTTTTAACCACCTTAAAAATAAAAAATAATAATAATTTCGTCTTAAACTTGCAGCCCAAATTTCATTTTTTGCATAGAAATCATCCCTGCCACCAAAATTTCAACCACACCCATCATTTTCCTTAATCTTATATATATCCTTCAATAAATGTGGTTGTTGTGTTTTTTTTTGTACGGTGGGGAGGGGTAACTCAAAACTAGAGCACTTTCCAAGCTGGCCCTGCGCTATAACATGCCCACTGTAAGCTGGGGCGGATTGGGACCTTCTAGTTATGTTGCAACCTATTCTTGGCTAGAACCTTTTATTATAAAACCTTTCGAAATGTGTTCAACACTATTTTGGGGTGAACTAAGACCTTTATCAACTTTTATTTGTTCTTTTAATAAAAGCACTAAAACACTCCATGTTTCTAAGTTTTTGGGCACTCTGTGGTGACTTTACATAAAACAGTTTTATACGATATTGCTTCCGACATCTAGCTAATGCGTACTTTACAAATGGTATCTACTATTTCTCAACACAATTCTGGGGGTGAAACAGCCATATCCTTGGTCGCTTACAATAGGGAGATTAACTTATTTATGCGGAGGCCATCTTAAAAGTTTATACAATTGGGCATTATCACAATATCACCCTTATATTTTTATAGCACTAGATAAGGGGAGCTTGGTAGAAAAATTTGTTTGGAAGTACGAGTTTGACTTTTTCTTTCTGGTGGTTTAGTGTTGAGAGTTTTACGATAAACTTTAGATATTCAAACTTTAATACACTTGTGTGTTTATCAAAATACATACAAATATTGGAGCCATTCATTGATAGTAGATTAAAATGGGAAGTCATCTGTGTAAAGATGTTGTATGGTTATTGTGTGCATTTATAGAAGAATTTTGAAATTGAAAATTTGTTAATCATTGATCTACCTAACCATTTGTATGATTCTATAGTTATGGGGACCTACCAAATTTTAGAAGCCAAATGATATATCAGTATGTTTGTGTACAGCAATATTAAGGTCATATTTCAGAAATATTGCTCCATCAGACATGCTAGATGACACTGTGGTTACAGATTAATATAATGCACTGTCCAGCCTCGTACGCGGGGGGGTCACAAAATGGGCAAAAGGTCCACCTTTTGATGATTTTTTTTGATAAAAAGGTCCAAAATTTAGATAAATGTTGACAAGAAGTCCACTTTATGGTGAGTAATGTTCAAAGTCCCAAGAGGATTTTTTTAGGGGGTTAGGTCCCCTTTTTAGCAAAAAGGTCACTTTTTAAAAAAAAACGTCCACTTTTTCGCAGTCCCGCACCCCCCAAAATAAATCCTGCGTACGGCCCTGTGCACTGTTAAGGTAAAAAATGTTTTGTTTCTATTCGCTCATGTAGTGCATGTTAATATAAATACTGTTGCCAGGTCAACTGGCTCACGTTACTTTGGTAGGAGCCCCGATCCATTGATCACAACACAAAAGCTACGGCATATCATAATTCGGAGGAAAACAGGGCATGAGCCAAGGCTTGAACCAGTAACCTAATGGATACTAAAGTGATTACATCAGACAAATGAGAAGTTGGCACTTCATTTTATTTCCTAATATGGTTACATCTATTTTCTTACAAAATTACTCAAAGGAAACATTTAACAATAATTGTACAATGGGCAAGGCGATTTAAATCAAATCTTGATTTTCCACCCTTTTTTTTTATTTAAACAAGACTTTTTTGCAGCTCTTTTGATCATGAAACCCTTGGAAGATTGGACATATTTGATGCGTTAATGTAAAAACGGGGAAAAGGCATGCCTTTTGGTTTTTGTAGCACTTTGAGGATCATTTTTTAGAAGCCCTCCCTATTACATATAGCCAGTTATGGGAGGCTTAGTGATAATTTTAAAGTATCATATTTTGGCTCTGTTTGATCTCTCCTTGGTGTTAATAGATAACATTTAGCATCCTAATTACAACAAAATAATTCAGGGGTGGGGGGGAAGGGACAGGACAGTTTTTAAGCCACCATCCAAGATTAGTATACCCACAGAGTCAAACATGGTAATTATTTTTGATACCTGTGTGCGTGACGGCATGTGACGTACAAATAGAAGTTGATAATTTGATCTTTGACCTATTATAGGATTCTTATATTACATTGTACCTTAAAACTACATTATTATTGTATTAAGATCTTTATTGTATGATGTATAAACTTTTACGTGTAATTAACAAATACAGTAACGTTGGTGGGTCTAAGTTGATATAAAAACTATATTTTGCAAAATGTGTAGACATTTTTAAGCAATGCCGTTTGTACGTTTGCTGATATGAGTAATTGAAAACATTTTGCGGTTATATAAAGTTGTTTTATGTGTACACTTTATTATTTATTTTTCAGATTATGTTGCGTGTGTTAGTAGGTTATGGGATACACGGGTCAAAAAAATTACCCAATAATCTTTTGTAAAAGGATTCATCGAAAGGCACAGGTGTGAAAGAGGAGGAATTATCGGAATTGTTGATAGAATATGTGATAAAGGAATGAATTTGGGTTGCATTACAGAGAAGAGATATACTCATTGTCAGATTTAAAGAGAAAATGAATGTTTCTGGAAGTTAATGTCATAGCCATGTGTTGTCGTCCCTGCATTGATTTGGGGTAAACAAAATCATTAACTTAGGTGATAAATTATCTGAAGAAATCCAATTTTACTCTCTGGAAAAGTGATTGAAAATAGGAATTCGAAGATCAGGGAGATGGAACAAGGACAGATTAAGAATTTCTTGACCAAATAAACATCGCTATTTTTTGTAGCATCCCCCTTCTGGCTTATCCCATAAGCTGATTGGATGATAATGTGGTGAATATTTAACTGCTAATAAGTATATCCAAATTTGTAGTGATAAAAGAATGGGATTTTGTAGTTGTAACAAGTTTCTCATTGTAATAGAAAATATTGTGTGTTTGGGTGACTGATGAGAGTGAGATTATATAGCTAATTAATGTGTGTGCATGTGTAATATATCAAGACAAATGTAAGAAACAAGCTCTACATTTTGATAATTTTACTTAAGCCTCAAAGTTGTAAATGCACTTGTAAAAAGTAACACGTTTACTGTGTTTTACCCTAACAATAGGAAAAGAAAGTCAAAGAAAAAAAAGTAACAGATGTAGTCTCTTCGAAGACTGTACTGCAATAAGCCCTACCATACTTTACCTTAGGTGTGTGGAGAAGTCTAGACTGCCATCCTACTCACCATTTCTGTAGAAAATTGTAAAACTTTTGACAGTGAATTTGGGTACAACTAGTGTATTTGTTGCTTGGAACTTGTGCGAAACAATTTCAAGATTTTATTCACGGGCTTGACATGTAGTTATAATTGTTGGTGTCTTATACCTAAATGAGTGCATGCATGATATGCTAATTGAGTGGTAAGACCTTTAGGATGCATGGTAATGATAAGTGTATGTGATTAGTTGATGATATTTTTTGAAAGATTGTGTTGGTGAGATAAAAAAAATATTGTAAAATATTGAAAAAATAAAAAACAAATGTAGCAGTTGTCTTGTGCTTAATGTTGTATTGCGTTGCTTGGAAACAGATTTTTGAGTGAAAGGGTTATTAACTTGGTCCCAATTCAATAAAATCCAACAGAAAGTCTTTCACAGTAGCCAGAGTTAAACTTTGCAGTAGTCAAGGGCAATATGCATTGTCACTAATACCAACAAAACCACAAGTTTGTTTCCCACGATACTTAGTGGCGAGTGTGTGCAAGTACCAAACTTTCACATCAAGTAGATCACTATACACATAAATTGAAAAAGGACAAATCCTAAAGAGATTCTAATTTTAGGTTTCATCTGTAGTCTATTGAGTGTAATGTTATTTGAACATCGATGCAATTTACCATGCGACGTAAACTGCACAATGAGATGCGGTTAGTCGCTCAATACCGAACATTTAAAAGAGCTTTCAAATAGATTTGTATGATGCATTTTTTATACTCTTTCCAAATAAAACATTGACTAAACATGTCTGACCAGAATAGACTTAGAAACAGTAGGCCCTACGTATTTCTGGTTTTACAACCAGGTACCAGAAATGGAAATGGGGTGTGAAAGAAGTATATAAAAGAGGAATAGCATAGACTGGGATGACTCGCATCTGGGTGTAAAAACGCCTCTAGAGGAATTGATGTCACATTACATGATTCAAGTTCCGTCTTTGTACCTCTTAAAAATTGCTAGCTGCATGCTTGGGCATTCTATAACCAATTAAGTTACTAGTTAAACCTTTGGGGTATGTAACATTTTGTCTTTAGTTTCACATCTATTAAGTAAAAGGGTTTCCTAATTCCATACTAGTTGACTCATATAACAAACTACCAATCTTCACATTTATGCCACAGTCCGTTTCATATTTTACAATTTTCAGTCCCTGGAATTAGGCCCATTATATGGGTATGAATTGTAGACGATGTGACGTCACTTTGGCAAATACCAGTAGAACTGGCAGAGAGAATTTAGAGCCCGGGCTTTTCAAATTATGCCAAATAAGGAATGCAGTTTCCTACAAAGACCAACTTGAAGAGACTAGTCGCTAATCAACTTATAAACATACCTTGTAAACGATGTCACATCGTCATTGCTATTACAAATTACAGCTTTTCTCAAAGCCACCAGGGCAACTCCCAATATTAATAAACTGAATAAAAAGTTCTTGCCTATACTTCATCCAGCCTGAACTAAGGAGTGACTTCATAGCTTTCACACAGTCTTAAACGTGTGAATCGCAGTAAGCTGCAGCTGTTATCGCGAGTGTACAAAGTCGGTGTGTGCGATATAACATCACTCCTTAGTTCAGGCTGGATGAAGTATACCTGATCAAGCATTTATGTGATCACAAACATGAAATTTGCCTGTTCATTCAACAGATATTTTGAAGCCACAGTAATTTTTAACAATCATTTTCTTAACTTTTATGCCAAAGGCTGTTCTTTTCCATTGTTTCTCTAATAAATTGTTAAAGGTGGATGACCCAATCGATTACCTCCTCCATCAAAATTGAGATTTTGGTATCAGAAGTTCAGTTTTCTCATTACCGCAGCAAAATTTTAAGGTCCAGAAAACGTTTCCTTTTGATGTTGTGAACAAAAACATCTGCAAAATATGTGGTCAACCGCAATTAACACATTGTATGTGTTTATATACTATACATTTTTGTTTCGACTCTCCGAAATTTTGGTGATATGATTTCATGCGAGGGAGAAAATATGAAAAATCAGACCATGATCGGGTCACCTACCTTCAAGTTGCATGCACATGAAATTCACACGCCAATCTGACGTCCATTTTCAGGTCACCCCAAGTGCCGACTTAACAATCCCAAGTCCGACAAACTGTCCTTTTCCGAGCCATCCACTGGGGCCACCCAACTCCAACTTGACAATTCCGAGTCTGGCGTTCAGCTCTTTTTCAGAGTCGCCCAACTCCATGCTTTACGATCCCAAATCTTGCAGGCCACCAGTGCAACTCATATGAAAATTACAAGGAACAAAATGTTCTTTGATACACATCTTTATTACATGAACATGAAATTAACTTGTTCTTTTGACAGTTTTTTTGGGGGAAAAACTTAACTCAAATACACAATTGCTTTTTGCAGACCTTTCTGTATTTTCATTTTGAAATGTAATGATTTTTGGATAAACCTAGACATAGGTCTTTATCTGGGTGTGAAAACACCTCAAGTGGACCCCAACATGAATCAGGTTTCATCTACATCCCCTTTTCAATGTTTAAACATGGATTATGCCCAGAAAATAACTCAATGGCGACATCTTTCAAGGTATTTTGCTCTCAACTTTCTATGCCGGAACCGCAGGTTTTGTATCAGTTAGGGATGTGCGCCCCCCGATTTCTGAATGTGGGGCTTGCGAATTGCGAAATGATTTTGTCGCTAGAGGTAGGGGCTTAGGAACTGAAATTTTTAGAAATTTGAGGGTTTGGGAACGGAAATTTGGCTAAAATTTAGCTTCCAAGGCAAAAGTTTTCCCAAAAAGGACTTCTAAAAGCGATTGATTTTTGGGTCGTCTGCAAGAATTGCAGAAAGCACATATGGATTACTCTAGTCGTATGTCTGTGGTCAAAATGTTAACCCATGAAGACACTATCCGTGATTTACCCCGAGAAGTCAATATTTTGAATAATTTGCAGAAATAGCTTAAAAAGTTGAGGGATAATTCTGGAAGTCTTGTAAGTTATTTTTTCCCAACTGAAAAATGAGAGACAAAGGAAGAAAGAGCAGGTTCAAGATATGAATCTCCATACAATTATGGGCAACATCGTGTATACGACCACTTTCCCGCCCAAAACATTAAAGACAACAAGTATAGGCTTTATTCGTGGTGTAATGTTTTGGGCGGGGCGAAGGTGGGTGGGAAACACGATTAATGCCCATTATGGGTAGTAATAATGTCCGTTCGATATAATGAATTATAATGGTCCCCGATTTGTCTTATAGGTTACTTTGGTCTTGCCATTGTAGGGAAATGTTAAGATTACCTATCCTTGCTGCCAAGAGCATTAAATCAAAAAGCAGATTTGTGAGATTTTTGATTGTCCGATTAGGCAAATCACTGATATGCTTTAATATATGCATGCCGTATGATGAGTCGTACGGCCTACATGATGGACTTGTGTATGTGGTGACTGAGGTCCTTTGGTGGACTCAGTGACCGTGGTGACCTCAGGTTCCCTTGGGCCCCATTCACAAAACGCGACGGCAGGGCCGACACTCGCGGTCTGGGGACCGCGATGTATTTTTTTAATACCTTTGAAATTGCACTTGATTGTAGACCCGCATACCAAAGGTTTTGGACAAACACGTCCAAAGAAACCGCAAACCTTGGTTTGAACTTGCCTGATATCCTAATCATCCCTATATGAAACCAGTGGAATATGTCGTGCACGACAAATACTAAATCTATTACCTTAACGATTGAGTTTATGGCTGATGTACTTCAGGTGTGATATAATGCACTGTGAGATCCAAAAGGTGCAGAAGAAAAAAAACACAGGTTCAAAAAAATTGCGGCAGTCTTTCGGGATAATGGTCCCAGTGTCTTACAGATGATGAGGACATTTCAGCAAAAGGCCACGATTTTTTCTAAACCGGGATCTTTGTCATTATACACCAAGTAGTTTTAAAGTGGCAACAAGAATGTTTTGAGGCACCCAAATATTGTGTCGTTATAGTAATTTCCTATAGATTAGAAACTCAATAGAGTTCGACATGTATTTGGCACAGAAATGCCCGTCCGCTTAACGAGAAAGAAAAAAGGTTGATTTGATTTGCTATATCAATGTAGAATAGGCTGATTCATATTGAATAACAAATTAGAATTCACATTTTTATACCAAAGAAAACAGTTCTCAGCTTAAGCGTTCGCATGGGGATATTTCTGATAGGAACGCTTTAGACCAGTGCAAAAATCAAGAACTTTCACATTTTTCGGTACAACTGTTATTTGAAATCTCTTGTTGCACCTTTAATAAGCCGAAAATACAGTCTGTAATATATAAAGAGATATTTTATTTGTCGTGCACGACCAAGAAAATCAAAGCATGACTTTCTTTAGGGATGATTAAGACAGTTTGGTACTCTCTTCACGTGTCATACACATGTCAAAACGTTCCATAGTTCTAGACCTATAAGTGCAATTATGAGGAGAAAATTATTCAAAAACATCTTGTGGCCTTTTAAAGGATAAGCAGCGATAATCAAGAGAATAAAAACTTGGAAATGCAGTTGTTTAGCTAATTAAAATCAACGAGAAATCATGTAACATTCCACATAACTGCTTTAATGTGGACCAAAACACCAAACTTGAAAAAAAAATGAAGAATAAGGAAGAAATTGCCCTACCATCTCCCGCACAAGACAGAACATGGGTATCAAAATCTATACTAAAACAGCCGATTGGGTTTACACCAGTACAAAAGATCAATAGTTGAGTCAAATGTATAGGTCATGGTGAAAAATTTATGCTATAATATGGAAATATTTCACCGGGGAAAGGCTTGCTTTTTGATCACTAGTCGGAATTTTGATAAGGACGTGTAGAAATTGCAGAATCATAACACAGTGGCCTTGTCTTTAATACACGGATATCAAGCCAAACAATTGCAGGTTATGTGTAGTTTGCACATCCATGCACAATACGAAATTAGTCAATATACTAATTTGATGATTTTTTCCTATGTTCGGATAGCATCGCTGCTTATCCCTTACTATTGCTTCAACTGGGGGGTCTTGGAATGGCGGAGACACTTCAATGAATTGGGGGTCGTAAAACCCCCTTGGTCTACCAACCAACAGCATATTGATGGGCTATTATGATTACAGAACATATAACCTCAGCTTTTCTTAGTCTCTAATGTGGATTAAAGGCACTATAAGTTGATTGCTAAATCAGAAAATCGTCAAAATAATCAAAATCAGATTTTTGCAATCTGTAAAGTATAGGCATCTAAAAATAGCCTAAAGTGTTAGATTGCACGCAAACTATAAGGCAAAATCGAATACATTTCCAGTCATACTGGTCCAAAACAGACACTTGTGCTGCCAAATGTATTGAATGTGGCGAATCATATATGAACAATTGTGGTTTCTCTCTTTTCTGTAATTTTCAGTTGCAAGGTAGTAACTCTACAGAAATCCTTATTTAAAGGAAATATGTCATAGATTTTGTCAAGCTCCGTTCAGTTGACCACATTCATAAAATAATGTAATACCTCACAAATTCCCGAAACAATAATAATACAATGTTGATGTAAAAATTAACCAAAATAGAAATGTACTTTTTGCTTTTGATACGAAGAAAAAAGGCGGATTTTTCGCCACGGCTTCATTGTTCAAAAGCGCCCAATTTTGTCCATGTACCGTCAAAGGGAGACCAAAACCTCGTGTGCCGCGAATGTTATTGACACGTAATATTGATGAAATTAATGAAATAATATTTAAATTTGAAAAGTTACAGAGTGACATATTTGTTTATGTAGTTGTGTTTATTTAGTATGAAGTGGAACACGGCGATAATGATGGTCACACGACGTAAATTATGGATGGTCACAATGACGTCACCATTGCCGCCGATGTGGTTTGTGCGGATCTTTGTCGGGTAAGATTGGCGCGAAACATGAAAGGGCAAATACTGCAAACAAAGTGGACAATTTTCAACTGGATTCGTGATTATATGTAATCTATCGTAGTAAGATTTCCAATCCATACCAAACTTTCAATATTCAGAGAAACTCATGACATATCCTTAAGGATTCGCAAAATTCAAATTATTTACCTCTTCTCGGGTGAGATGAGTTGATGAAGCGCTGTTAGGGTCTTCAATATTATCGTATTCCAACGATAAACAATGCAATAGAGTCCCACAGTCGGTCCCCCACAGTTCCCACGCCCTCCCTCAGTTGAAGAAACCTTTCCTACCATTTCCTTCAAAGAAATCCAGATGCTTGTCGAGCCACATTACAGATCGCAAGGCCAAATTTAGTTGGACCTATATCAACAAGAGGCGTGGTCGTGAGTCAAATGTAGTTGGTCCTCCAAGAAAACCAGTGCGTAACCAGTGGGGGGCAGGGGGCAAGTGCCCCCCCGGACACCAAAAAAATCGGGGGAGAAAACCGGGAAGGGGAGCAAAAATGGGAAGGGAAAAAAAGTGAGAAGGAGAGAAAAGAGAAAGAAAAAGAGGAAGAGCAGAAGAAAAGGGAAGGAAAAAGAGGAAAAAAGAAGAGGGAAGCGGGAAGAAGTAGAAAAAGCGGAGGGAAGGGAAAGAGAGAAAGGGAAGGGTGAAGGGGACGTTGCCCAGGTGGGTCACTCGGCGAGCACAGCGGAGCCGATAAACAAAAAATTGGCGCCTGAAAAATCGGGAAACGTTTGAGATTGGCCCCCCGGAGGCTCGGGTCTGGTGTACGCCCTGCAAAGAAACGATGTCCAAATACAAACTAAACCGTTCCTTCAGTATTTTAACTGTTATATATTGGGATGTTGTGCAAATCTGCAGTTTTAAAATAGTTGTAAAATTTGAGAAAATTCTGCTCCGTGCAAACATACAGAAGAAAACACCCAAGATTTCCTTAACCAAGGCGTACCAACTGAGGAAGTTGGGTGAAGGTTGAGTGGGGGGTGGGGGATCCCCACTGGCTCATGGGAAACAATGATGGACTAAAATATACATAGCTTGAGTAGCTCTTTATGGATTAAATGTCCCTTTATAGATTGATAGGGTACACATCGTTACAGGTGGGGTAAAAGGCGCGATCAGCGATTGTAAATCGAAAAATCAAACAATCGGTTTTTGCAGTCTGGAAAAATGCAATGATCCAAACCAACCATCCTACAAGTGATGAGACTAAAAGCACCTAAAGGAAAAATAGGATATTTAGGTCAGTTCAGTGATGGAACTGATACAACACCAAGTGAACATTCAACATGCTCTTTTTGGGGGAGAGGGGGCTAGGGTTAGGGTGCTGCCCGCGCGAAGATGTACCATCCAAAATCCCGGGTTCGAATCCGGTGGGGTAGTGTACTTGATGGGAATTATTCGGGGTCTATCATCTGGATTTGATGTTATACCAGGCTATTGATTAAAATACAGAATACCGCTCTCCTCCAGGGTTCACTTGGAATTGGGCTAATGAATCATGAAATGAAAGAATCCGCTCAGGAGAGGACGTTAAGTCGTCGGTAGAGAGTCACAACTGTAAGACATCGCAGTCAGTGTCGGAATAAGAGTAGGGTGTAAATTAAACCCTGAATGTTCCCAATCCGCCCCAAGCCTCAAGTAGCGGGCAATGTAGGAGAGTCTATCAGGATACAGCGGGCCCCGGATCAAGCACCACTTAGATGAACAAATCCTGACACCACCACAAAGCCATTACACTGACTTGTGGATCGAGCTAACGACTGTCTTTTCTCCCGTCAGTTTCAGTTGAAATATAACTTACAATTTTAAGACTTATGACTTCACTTTTAAAGGGACATGTGATCCAAAGCTCGTCCCCCGACGTACTATAAGAGGTAACGAGACCTTTTTCAAAGATTTTAAAGGGGCAGTTAGTGATCAACAGCTTTCTCCCTCTGACTTACCAAAAAAAGTTGAGCTTTTAATCATCTGAACGTAGCCTTGAACCACGTGGTTGCCCAATCTTACGTGCACATCGGTCGCATCGGCAAGAAAATTTGCAATTTTTGTATTCTGTCCGTAAACGGCCTGAAATTAAGCACAGTAGCCTATGGGATGCGTGGGAACTCAGCAAGTGTCTACATAAAACCGCCAAGATCGGGATAAGCTCAAATTGCGAATAGCTTCTCAAGGTATCTAGTGATCAATGAATAGAACAGTGTGTGAAAATAACCGAAATGCCCTCTTTAAGCTGTCCTGCAAATTTCCAATATTAACTCCGTTGGGTGGAGTCCTGACAGGGTCTTAAAGGACATATGGAATGGGAAGGAAAAAAAAAATTGACTAACTGAATAGGAACCTTCCTGAACACTTCCCGACGGTTGAAAACAATAGGAGGTAATTCTGTTTAAAAAAATACAGGAAGAGTCAGGGGGGTGACCACGTATTTTACTAGCACGACACTCTTACCAACTAAGCTATCAGGCCAGGATTGGTGGAGGAGTGATGGATATTAGGCCAAGAAAAATAAATTGTTTGATTGCCCTTTCACCTCCAAAAAAATTTGGGTCGGTAGGTCACTTGATTTTTTTTTTTAGGAAGAAGAATATTTTTAGTAAGATATGCAAAGCCTGTTCTTGTACACGTAGGCCTATAGGCCTATGTCTTCACTGTAGCTTAAATCGTGAATGGCACGAAATGTTTTATTCTCTGCAACATTGTGCCATGGGCCAATACGTACAGATTTCACTTATGGACACTGCAGAATCAACAAACAGACCTTTAAATGTCTGCGAAATGTCATAGAATATAAGTTCCCTTGACAGCAGCATACGAAACAGCATACACGCCGCCATGTTGTTGTTATGAAACTCTACCGACCAGTTCATACACAAATTTCAGCGAAATGAAGTAAACCCCAAATACCAAATTTTTCTTCATATTCTCTATTTGTAACATAAACAAGATTCTATTTATTTATTTTTGTAAAATCAAATTTGATTTTAACTTACTTTCGATGTAATATGTATACTTTGTCATATTTTAACCCGGTTGTTTTTCACTGATATGTGCACGAACCGTCCATTGAAACCATTCGGCTATTTATAGACTTAGAGCAATCGGACGATCGCCCATTTGAGTGATTACGAGTGAGTACGACGAATTCGGCGATATTCCCCATAGAAATTATACACACCAATTTGGTTAAAACTTCAGATTATAGTACATATTATATCACCTTTTACTCCGTCAGTGATGATTTTGTAAAAATCCAAGTTCAAAGTGCATAAATCGTACTCAAAAGCTGCTGGATTACTTTCCAATACAATTTTGGATGTGCATCGCCATATTTACTGTTACTGCACATGCGCGCAGCCATTTCGGGTTTACTGCGCATGTGCAAAAGCCACCGCTTCACATTTCAGATTAATACGCACCGCGATGTCAAATTCTCCTGGCAGTTTTTATGAAAAAAGTTACTGTTTTTAAAACCCTTGTATCCTAAAGACGAGGCTATAATTGGACACAAATTGTATGCATATCTACTCATCGCTCATTTCTGGACTATATTTCAAGATGGCAAATGGGGAATTTCCCTGAAGCTGATGGATGATTTCCGGCGATGGTGTGTATCTCAAAGAGTGATTTTCTTTTCTAAAAAATCCCAACTTTAAACTGATCATGTAAACAAAAAAAGGTGACCCAACTGGACTATACCATGTTAGACGTATTCAGACACAAACTCTGCCTGAAGGGGGTATATATCAGGTTTTAATCATTATTAGAACAACATTTTAGAA
>JAMKCH010009739.1:0-34882 GCA_023653785.1 Ophioderma brevispina | reverse complement strand
GTGTCACGAGTAGGAAAATGTACAGTCCCGGCTAAGTCCCCGCTAGTCCCGGGACCCCCGGGGCCGGGAATTGATATTGACACTTGCAATTAGTGGTCAACAAAATAAAATTTGGGCTAGTATTTGGCATCAAAAATTTGTTTTAGGTTTTTTTTTTTTTTAAGAATTTGGATATTGAAAAAAATCTATTCAAAGGTTGTACAATACTGTTTGATATTGAAGTGAAATGCTGATATTGATGAATTAACCACCGATCAAATTTGTTCCAAATAGGTGTTTCCAAATTTTCAACCAATGGTGGGTAATTTTCAGTTTCTCTACTAATAATTTGTAGATTGTACCGGGACTGATTTTGGCAGTGTAGAAAATGGATAAATAAATAAACCAGATAAATAACTTTTGAGAACTACAAATCCCCCTACCACCTGCATTATATTATTTTGAGGAAAGTTTGATCTTTACTACAGTCAAGTTAAGACTACTTGTGTCAGGTAGGTATTTTTATAGTTATTTTTCTGAGCTTGTCCCTTAACTTGTCTCGATCCACACCTCACCTCCTGTTTATTGCACTGTGATTATGTGTGTAACTAATGAGCATATCAGTTTTTTGTTGGTGTGTGTTAAGAACAACACATATTCTTGTATTCTATTAAACAGTCCACTCTCATACCACAAACACACTAGCACCTCTATACTGGTTCTACCAAAATGACAGCTTTGCCCATTGCGTCATGAGGTTACTAAATCAAATAAGACCAACCCTCAAGGGTGCTTTTTGTTCTGATAGGAAAAAGATAGAGCTATCCTCTTATTTCCAGCCAGCTCATTCATCATGTTCCACATAAATATGCATTTATATAATTTGACAAGTTGTGACTTCCTTACGAAGTCTTTGGCTACAGATGTGCACTAAAGGTGAAAACAGAAGGTTAATAATGGCCTTTAATTTCAATTGTATGGATCAAATACTAATTATAAATTTTCCACAAGTGTGTAACCAAAAAGACATTTACTTCCTCTTCTCAGATGGGGACCCCCCCCAATTGTAAGACTTTGATTACAAACATCATTTTAGCGATGTGGTAATTCTCAGTGCACTTGCAGAAAGGTGATATCACATAACAGAGGCCTTTGTTTTAATCACCAACAATAGTCCCATACGGTTATTCAAAATGATGGAACTGAATATCTGATACAATTTAAATTTTGTATGTATGCTGTTTGAAATCTAAGGTGAATTAATGGATGGAACCTTTAATTCAGCTTAAAATGATGAAGAAAGCAACTTGCAAATTCTAGGAACTCGCAACTAATGCACGTAACAACTCGTAAATTTCAACTCGCAAAATCCACTCGGCAACTCGCATTCCGGAAAACTCGCAGCTCACAACTCGCAAAATCCAACTCGCAATTCAACTCGCACCGTTTTAACTCACCAACTCGCAACTCGCATTCAGGACCTCGCAACTCGTACTCGCAACTCGTAACTCGCAACTCGCACTCGCAGCTCACGACTCGCAACTCGCGACTCGCAGATTATCCAAACCCCGTTATTTCCAACTACACAAGTACACATAGTGTTTGTTTTAAGTTTTTCCTCTAACACAGGAAATGTGTAATTCATAAACAATGATAATTAGCTTTTGGAACAAGTAATAATTTTACAATGTTTGACAAGTTTTATGAAGTTTATTTTTGTTGTTACTTCAGAACTGTTAATCCAAAGGCCATAAAATATGTTTTGACCACAGGATTTAATGAGTAGGTGTTAAACCATAAACACAAAGTGATGTAAAAATATTGACAATTTATATACCAAAATATTCCTTTACATGGTATCTGTGATGCTCATTTATTTTCACAACATATATGCATTTCAAATAAATAATTCTGTGATGATAATTAATTTACCATCTTCAATAATTAATCTTGAGTTATTAAAAAAGACGTAAAAGGAACGAATAACAACCCTCCACTTCCTGTTTGTGATATGACGTACTTTGTTCTTCCATGACATGTAGTTTACTGTGTCATTAAGACCATGTGAAGGACAGCATTTGACACAGTCACATTAACTCAGAAATATAACCTGAACCATCATGCCATTCAAAGATGCCCAATAGTGATTGTTATTGAAAATTCTTCATGCAGCTATTTTGATTGGAGGGTAATTGGGGTGGAGGACAATTAAAGTAAAATTATGAGGGGGAAATCATGAAGTTAGAATTTATTGCTTTTTGTTTTGTTTTGATTGTTTTCCTGGGATAAGGATAGACTGATGTCTATGTTGACTTTAGTGGAATAAAACTACAATACATTGCATATGTACAGGTTTACAAGCTACATTGTGGGGGATAATAACGTACAAAAAGTGTGCTTTCTTAATGTTTTGAGGGTACCCCATCAGTGTCATTCCTAGAAGGGGGTGTGACATCCCCCAATAACAGAATCCTGACGGCAAAATTTGCCTTTCGTCAGCAAATATGTCAACTTGTCCCAAAATTGGTAATATAAAAAAGATTAAGGTTGAATATTTGAATGAAATATTTTTTTACTGATTTTGTTGCAAAATATTGCTTTCGATTGCTTATATGCAGTATATAAAGTTTGCTGAAATTTGTTAATGGTATTGCGTTAGTGCATGTAGAGCTTTTGTCCAGATTGATAGTTTGCCACCTATTTCTAAAACTCCATAACATAAATGCTCACCTAAAAATTCCCACAATGTAGGGTTACTTTTTCATAATGAAATTTACTCTACATTGCAAATATTTCTCTCATAACTCTTAGTGGGGAAATCTACACGGTAGTGCAGATCCAGATCAATTTGTTTCCCCGAGAACCAGATCAGAGATCCAGATCACGGGAAACCATTATTTTCAGAACTATACACAACGCAATGAGTGCGAAAGTACGGCGACCTTTCGAAGTGTTAAAGTGTACAAATGCTATGCGTAACCTTGGTGATCAAAGAATACTTTACGTGTAACCTTAAAAGTATGCGCTTAAAGTGCAGCGACACTAACCAAGCGTGTACACATGTATACGCGTTGCAAATCTGGATCAAGTATGGACGTTGCCCGTATAGACACAAACTGGTCTAAGAAGAAACCGATTGATCTGGATCTGCGCTGTCGTGTAGATTGCCCCTTCGTCACACACTGCTGTGATGTTCAAATAAATTTGATTGATTGAATTAATGTGTGTGCGCGCATGTGTGTGTGTGTGTGTGTGTGTGTGTACATACATGCACCTGAGCTGTGTGTGAGGTAGCATATAGCAACAACCTGTTGCAATGACATTTAAAATGCAATGGATATAAATGGCATGCATAAACACATTAACATTTCATGTGATCACACAATTATTTACCTTTCATATTACGATACTAAAATAGCATTTACGTAAAGTATCAACACAAAGCACTTATACATGTACTAAATCAGGCAGAGCTCATTCTTGAAGCAAACCTTGGCAACATACCAACTCAATTATATCAAGCATCAATTCAATTGTGGCACCTCTCCAAGCACAGTCTATTGCCTATGTAAACCGGATCATATAGAAAAGGTGTAATTTTGCCGCAATGGCATAATCAGTGCTTTAGGCATAAATAGGTGCCCAAAAGCCATAATCAATGCTTAAAGGCATAATCAGTGCCTAAAGTGTACATATGTAAGAAACCTATTACTTTGATCATTAACTACAAATAATAATGGGTCTTACCAACCTAATGAAGGTCCCTTCGTGGAATTGAGTGAGGCAGGTATCAGGTGTTGGGGTCTGTTACCAGCTTAAAAGACAAAAGGCCTCATGCAAGGGTAACAGACAGGTTACTAGCTACCACACAAACATTAACGCTACAGACATAAAAAAGACAATGTTATTACAAAACATCACAGTGTGTCTCTGTCAAAGTGTTAGTCGTTTTGAATCGGGTACGTGTGACAATCCCTGCTTTTTAATAGTAGTGTCCACCCACAGAGGCCTGCAACTCCGGAGTTTGTCAAAACCTAGAGGTCGTTGTTGATCATGGTTTTCACTCTGGAGTTTTATCAAGGGTCTAGCAGGTTTTTATTCCCCCTAAAAACTGGTGGAAGCTCAAACTCCGATAACACTTTGGAGTGTCGTGCCGGGTGGACAGCTTCGGGGATAGTGAGCACAGGTGACCTTGCAAGGTCCCAATTCCTGTGTTTGAATATCACACGGGAAGTCCCACCACGGCTACCGTATGTTGACTTCCGGTTTACACTCCGATATGAGAAAAGGAGGAGAATGGTCAGGGGATGACTTTATAGTTTTGGCCCTCGGGTAGACACAATTTGGAGTGAAGTAAATATTGATTACATTTCATCCCAGGAGTTTCAAACCCTGGGAGTTTTGTGACCGTGTGACATGGCTAATATAACGTATTGAACATTGACAAAAGAATAAGAGGTAGAGGGATGCAACTTCTCCTCCACTTAATTTAATTTAATTTAAACCCAAAATTGGATAATGAAACCCGTCCTCAAAGATTTAGATTTTTCAACTTTAGTGCAACTATAACATAATATCATATTTTAATAGCAATTCTGTACGCATTATGCTTTCTCATTCAAATTCCCAAAGGGCAAAAAGTTTCACTTTTTTTGCTTCTTTTTTATAAAAGGATCCAAAATTTGGACAAACTTTGACAAGAGGTCCACTTTTTGGGGGATGAAATGTTCAAGAAGTCAAAAAAAGCACCATTTAGGGGGTGTAGGTCCACTTTGAATTAACCCAAAAGGTCTACTTTTTCAAAGTCCCACACCCCGCAAAAATAAATCCTGCGTTATGGCCCTGCACACAAAGACACATGCATCGGATGACCTACAAACATGGGATTCCAAATGCATAGTATTTTAAAAATACATCTATATCAATAAAATTACTGGGAAATATTTGAGTTGGAATGGATGATCATTCTGCGAGATATTGGTACATAGTTTGGTTTCGTGTGAGTCGGCAGGTTTCTGTTAGACACTTATTGATATATGACTGATGATGATACCAATGTATGAGATGAAATTTATGGGTAAAAAGTTTAAAGATGCATCGTAACAAAGTTAAAAGAGGCTAAACCCGATCCATCAGCTCTTTTCCAATTTTGACAAACTACTATAGTTCTTTTTCTGACGTATGATGAGGGTCATGGACTCATTTTCTACTAATTTAAAGCTGTGAGCAATTTGCCACTGCTCTGATCATCCAGTGTGAAACTGACGCACCAAACAATCATAATCCCCTGATTGACAAAGATTAATCTAGGAGAGTTCAGCTTATACTCAGCCAGCGCATCAGCTAATCCATTAATCGATCAATCAGATAAACCATTAATCACCCAAGTACTAAAAAGCATTAATTGCCATCGGCCTTGCATGAAACAGAAGCCACAGAAACATTTTTGCATTTTTGTCAATCTTTTGATTATTATGTTCAGTCTTAAATATTAATCAAACCCAATTACACAATGCTTTTGGATGGTACTGGTTAACAGTGAAATATGGAAAAATATATGAATATTGGAATCATATGAGGTAACAGTCCCCCCATTTTTTAAAATCTGAGTATCTTCATTCTTTTTTATCACAATGATTCTCTTCGAATTTACTACACGACCTGCCTGCCACCTTCAGAATTGTGATGTAGGTAAAATGATTGCAGAGATGGGATTATTTGCATATATGCCTAACCATCCATCAGAGTTTTTTACTGTGCGCAATAAGAATAGTGTTTTATTATGTACCTAATACAATTAGTGAGGAAATTTGTTGGTGTTTTTTCCAACAACGTAGTTTTGGAAATAAACCACACACACATATAGATACCTTTCTGTAATTGAACATGATATTCTAGTTCCCAGATACATTGAGGTCTTTATAGGAGTAGTGATACATATCCCCATTGCGATATAATGAATCAGACGCGTTGGATAGAGAGGAAGAGATAGAGAACTAAGTCTTGGTGATTTTATAGCTGAAATCTATTAATGATTTTCTGAAACAATGTTTTGCATTATAACTTATGGGAATGCATTAAATGCCATGAAGCCGGTATCGTAAGATTCAAGAATGGCAAATAACGTGATTTTTTTCATGTTCATCTCTTTTAATCACATTAATGAACATGAATATTGCAATGACCTAAAAGTGTTATAGTAGGATTTGTTAAGTCCCCTGTCGTTCCCTTAAAAGTTGTTGGGGCGTGTCGACGATTCCATTCATTCTGAGATGCTGTATACTTTACCCAATCAACACACTAGAAATTCCGATGTCCGATACCGGATAAAATTAAGGCCATAATTCAAAATGTCCCTTTTCTCACTAATAAAATATTACAAAGTCAAATGGCACGAATGCATCACATAATAACATAAAATGTTATTATTTTAGCTGTTTAATTTCCGTTTTTGATCAAACAAAGGCCAAAATTAAAGTAAATTTTGTATCATTTAAATATATCGAGGGTGGTACATATGGAAGGTACTTCCCTAAATTCAAACCCCAAACTTGACAACCCTGCAGCATTCAACATGGGAAAACGATATGAATAAGTTATTAATTACTCACAAATTGGCTTTCTTTTTACGTCATAAAGAATCCGAGAAAATCTGATACGTGTAAATTTATCATTCTTGTTCCAGAAATAATATTTGACAGTTTGGTCAATCATTTTAAAAAAGTAGCTTAAGTTTTGGTCACTCATAACAACTACATATTTACGTGGCTAATCCTCCTCTCAAACCCAGCCTCGTGTTCGTGAAACTTATCCGTTCTTTGAATTTGACGGCCAACAAAGGCATCGATAGAGTGTCTCACATTTTACTACATCTATTCCATGAAACTTTTATGAATCCTTTACATAGTCGATACAAAATGTTCATGTAAAGGGTTTAAAGCATCGCTCTCTGTTGACAAGTTTGAGCATTTCATCTGTTAATTACGACTTTTATTTTTTTTTATCTCAACAATCCCCCTTCCAATATTCTCACCGTCGACAATATGCGGTTTACTGACAGGACTAAAAAATCAGACTATATTTCCCATGTAGATTATAAGCCCTTTCTTGATCGACATGTCCAGTGAAAACTGAAACGCTTCCTTTCAAAACCATGCAACTAACACACATATATAAGTACTAAGAGTATTAGATGACAAATACCACAAACTTATGTAGATCTCTGGTTCAAGAGGGAAATGATGCCAACACCTTAAGAGCTTATATCTTGAAATAATGAGATTTCTGTAAAGCCAATGAAACCCAGATTTACAAATGTTTATGCCCAGTGGTATGTCCCATCTTTACTCCAAGTTCAAAATAAAAAATCATTAGTTAAAAAAAAAATATTAAATCACTGGTGCATTATTTAAAATGATAGTGTCACCGCTTTCCTGAGGAAGACCCATCTAGACCTGTAAAATTTAAAATAAGGCCTCTCTCATAAGGACCAAAAGTGGGTTTTAAATGGGTTTCTAACCAAGATTTCAGACTGGGCACACTAGCCTACTTTTTCTAACATATGTTTTTGTGTTAAAAGCTACTGACTGTGTCATGGGAATTGAGACTTCGAGAGACTTTACCGCTTATAGTGTCACATGCAATAGGCCATGTTGCACACTTCCAAGGAAGAGTTAGAATTAGCAAAATGGGCTTTGTTGCATGCATACTGGAACTTTGCCACCTCCGCAGCTCAAAGTTGAATTAGGTAGTTAACAAGCTATCCTCATGAACCACACATTAATGATAAAATGAATTATCTGGTGTTTGTTGTATCATATGTTAGTAGAGTTAGAAAAGCAAGACCCATTGTTTTAGTATGATAGGTATAACCAAAACATGATGAAGGCCAGTGAAGAACTCTTCCACTTCACCAAGTGAACAATGGCATCTCTTCCTTGTCATCAACTACTCAATGGTAAAAGAGCTTTTGTTTTGGTAATAAAAACTCCATTTCCTTCTCGAGTCGTGACATCAAGCGTTAAATCGTGTTTTTTTGTGCATATTTTTTGCACCACCATTCAATAACGTGCATGTGCTATGACGCGCTTTGACTCAATCAATTTGATCTGCAACTCTCTTGCATAAGACCACACTTAGTGTCACTGACTCGAGAAAGAATACAATCAACGATATTACAGCCAGAACAAAATGAGGTTCAAAAAATGGTGTAACACACACATGCCATGTAAGTTGATAGAACATGCATTTGTGTTTGTAATTATATGCATTGCATTTGATAATTTATCGTAAATGATCCTTACCACAACAACGGGTCCACCTATTCGTTTTCATTTTCTTCTTGTCTCCTCTCCTTAACACTTTTTCCTGGACCCGTGCTAGGCAAATTCTTGGGCCTCACACACCGGGGACTTTAGGATAAGATTGCAAGTCTGACCTCCCGTCGGCAAACGTGTGGGCACATGATCTGATATCGGGTTTCAGTTTATTGAAAAACGGCCTCGAGGTGAGACGCTCTGGCTAGAAATCTAGACAGTCTCCATTCAGAAATTGCTGTCTCTCTAGCTTTGAGCAATTGTTCCAACTTCAACTGGCTAAGACAATGAACCTGCTGAAGAGAATCTGGACTAGAAGTGACCCGGGGGAAGTCCGGGGAAAGTGTTAACTGATTAGCTATTGCAAACCTATTGGCAAACCTGATTATCATTTCAACCATCTTAACCCTCAAATCTCAACCTCGGCACTCCTCTCCCTTTGGATCCTCATCCTTTCTCGTCTTCCCCTCATAGGCATTATCTACAAACCATACACAATAGCTTACTAGGAATGCACCGGCCATTGTGCCTTTAAAATAGTCACCAGCACATGTGCCACTGGGCCTTTGGGGGAAAGAATTGTGTAATGTTTATGAGTCATGAAATGACAACTAACTTGTGAAAGGACACATCCACATGTGTACTTTAGTTGTTTGTAAAGCTGTTACATCTCATTTATTTTCAATCCAAAAAATTTTGGAGATGGAGTTGAAGATCAATGGGTTTAGAGTATACTAAAGGTGCTTGTTCCTACGTCTTTGGAAACCCCCGATTTACCCGAAGTATTATCGATTTTTGATATCACATGAAAGGTCGTATTTTTTCTCATTGTCGTCCTGAAATTTGAGCCTCAATCCCATTTCATTCCCAAGATATAAAAAATCTGCCGTTTTAGTGGTAACCATCATATTATTAGCACAGTATTGAATAGGGCCTTTGCAATCATTATTGCGTCTACCATAAAATGCAAGTTTGTGTTCCCACGGTACTTGATGTGTTGTATGTGCAAGTGCCAGGCTCTCACATCCAGTAGAAAACCACAATGCCCAAATTGGAACAAGCACCGTTAACAGTTACAACACGCACAACACTATATGGTCCACACAATATTATTTGTTTTAAACGCATTTCACACAAGCCACACTGACCTTCAAGTTGACCTTTAACATTGAATCTCTTGCCACTGTATATCCAAATTTAGTTGTAAATGTTTAAAGGAAGGCAACAACTGAATTTATAAAAAATTACAGCAAGTATGAGAAAGTGCTTAGATGTTATGAGAGATGCCCAACATAATTTCTGTATGTTTAAGTCTACCAAAAAGTGAAATTGGAGGCAATTAACATAAATAACATAAATTAAGTACTCATAACATCTAAGCACCAATTGATCTTTTATTACTTCTTCCTTTTTTTCTAGCTTGTTGAATAGTTTACCTGATTCCCTGAAGAAAGTGGAAATCGAAAATCGAGAGTGACTCCACCGCCTGCCTCACCATTCCATCTCACATAGATTCCCAATCTTGGGTGGGACGCGACCCCTTCTCTGGAGCTGCTGGTGACACGGCTATTTGATCTGATGAGGATGTGGCGCCATCATGAATCTCAAGTGGAGGTATAAGGTTGATCCTTCATAACTTAAGTATTCGAGGAAGAATTATTATCATTCGCACTTAAAACCAGAGCATCAATGATGCAGTAGCCTATAAGTGATCCATTCAAAGACAACATTACTTGTGTGTCTTCTTATATGGCTCTTTGTGTTGTTCTTATATGTGTGTCCTTTTTCATTTGTGGTGACTTTTTTTGGTGTCTGTTTTACTTGTTTGACCTTTTTTTCACACACACCTGTAGACATATCTGTGCCCTAAAACCCCTGTGTGGACTTTTTCCCCCATAATTCCCTCAATGGGCATCATTTTATGCTGAAATAATGCTATTTCTTGTAAGGCTTAGACATAATTAAGTAATAAAAAAAAATGTCACTCCAAGGGCCATTGGTACAGATAAAAGACACCAAGTGATTATATCTTTGTAAGACCCACACAGGGGGTCTAAGATAAGAAGTGGTTTGATCCTGGAATTGCATGTCTTTTTTAATTTAGGGAAAACAGTGGGTTTAACCTTTTTTTATTCAAGGGTAAAGAATAAATTGTTGACTAAAAACTAATTGCACCATATGCATTTTTAAACCTCATTTTCCAAGGGCCAATTGAACCCAATGATGGGATCTATGATTATGATCTACCATCACAGATGAATTGGGACGCAGACCTTTTGCTAATAGTAGTGATACAAGGCGTGGGTTTTAATGTTTTCTCACCAACACTGACAAACCTGACAAGCACACAACGCATGCACATACATACGCACAGCACACTCACACACACACACCCAGCGTTTCATAATCCCATTTCCATACATTGTTTCACCGAATGAAACATCAATTAACAACTTGAACTTATTTTCCTGTCTATTCTAAAGCTACACGATAACTGTCAGCAATTGATTGGGGAATATCATGAATCGTAATCTTCAAACTACCCCTCTCATAAACGTCTAATTTTTTATTGCTCTAAGTAGTAAACTAGCTTGACTACATGCTGCCGTTAAGCAACCTTATGACCAGCAGGAGCTCTTATGTAGTGCAACACATCAACCCATATTTCCTTGCCCATTAGTCTATTTCATCTGTCAATGAGCCCGGATAGTTGTTTTCTTGTTTCGTAGTTGTAATCTCGTTACCCCTCATCTGCAAACAACAACCCCCATCATATTGAAGTTAACAATGGATGGTCTTAATCTTTGATAGAATATTTTTTTTTTTTTTGTTTAAAATTTTACAGGGTGTCCAAAAAGGTGTGCAAGCAGATAATCACGCAAAATTTTCTCAAACCTACTCAAACCAATATATCACTTCATGGAGCATATTAGTTTTCCCCTTGTGTATAATCTGGTTTGCTAAAGTACTTCTTCTTTATTAGTAATGTCTGATAACATATGCAAACATCTCTACTAATAACTCCCCCTCTAATCAATGCTCTATGGCTTCCCTGCAATTTTTTTCCGCAAATTATTCATCAAAAGAAAAACCAAAATATATGGAATTGTAAGCAATTATTGTAATAGTAGTAGTAGTGATACTCCAAAGTTTTAAATCCGGTTTTGGGTCCTCGTAAAACAAAGGTGGCCGATCACCCACACTCGAGAAACATTCTTACTACTCCGCTCCTTTCACTTCGCCGCGATTCAATTCAATCCTTCATCCTCAACCCAACCTCCTACGCGCCTCCTCCATTTGCTTCTTCCATGTCTTCTTTAGAGTCTCCCTTCTCCTCCTTAAACTACCCACCTCGAACTTAAAAGCCTCGATCTAAACTGCTCCGTCATCCTTCCAGCACATGCTCATACCAACGTACACTATTTCGCCTTCACCAACCGTCCGCCACTTCTTCCAAACCCAACATCTGCATCAAGTCCTCAATCTTTCCACTGATAATTAACAATCGCAATTGGCAAAATTTGTGGCAGATTTGGCTGGCCTGAAACTAGTTAATATATCACAAATCCCGCAGTAACGTTGTCATTTGAAGTGGTAGATACGCTTTTGCCATTGTAGCATTTTTTGTATGAATTACATTTCTTTCCGCGTTACAATTGTATTAAATAAGACCATTTTAGTGGGAGATAACTATGGATGCAAGCCACTGTTGAATGTTTACTTCCTGAGGCGGCTTGTTCAAAACACTCGCTTCCTTTTGTGGCGGCGATGGTCTTGGATAATACTCCCGTGTTGTTTTGTCTGGCTAACCTTTCCTCCCTCGGAGCTAAGGTAAAAAATCTATAAAGTGTCTAATCTGAATGCCTTTACGATGTGCTGACGTCTTAGATATCAGTTGTCAACATCGCTCGTTCAGTGAGGGGGAAAACGTGTCTTTTGGGCCGCTCACAGTGTTTAGCAACTCTGCACTTGTGGAGCTTTCTTGAATCTGCAAACATAAAAACATGGTCACTTCAATCTCTTTAAGAATCTCAAATAATCTTGGATTACATTATACAAAAATAATGAGAGCACTCTTTCATCTGTAGATTGATCATATTCCCGTAAGTTTTTGTCACTATCATGGTACATTTATTCTAAGACATGTGAAAACATGTTGGCTGGATTCTGAAAGGGATTCTCATAACGTTAGACTCTGGGTGTAAACCATGGTTAGTCCAACTTAGTGGACTTTTTTCCTTTCAAAATAACTTTTGGAAAGGTAAATATAACCGTGTGAGAAAATTCCCCTCAGGACGGGTCGTTGCGACTCCTCCTTGAGGATTTTTCTCACCCATTATACAGCACATTTTTAAGAGAAAAACACAATTTGATTGAAAAATAAAAAAAAGGTCCATTCATGCAGGACTTACCACTGGTTTAAACCAGGGTTTTGAAAAACCAATTTTTTAAATCGAGAAACCAGGTTTCGCAAAGATTTAAAAAAAAACAGGTTTCCCCAGATTGTTAAAACCATTTTTCATTCGAGAAACCTGTTTTTTTTTTTCAAAGATTGGGCTATTCATTTTTTAAAACGCGGTTTTTTGATTGAATTGATCAGGCCAAAGTTTTCAAAACAGTTTTTCAAAAACTTGCCCTTTTCAAATTTGAGAATCGAGGTTTTTCATAGTCGTGAAAAAAACCCCTGCTTAAACCCATCCTTATCTTCCTAATCAATTATTCCCTGCCTGATGTTAACAAATATAAAGGGGATAAGCTAGGTAACTTACAGAAACAGTAACTGGCTAAAAAAACCACTACATGCCACCGTGGTCTGATTATCCAGGATAAAATCTGTGAAGATCAACTCCAGATATTCTCCTGTTAGTTTCTTGTGGTAGAAATTCAAACAGCCTGTGAGTTTGAGTCTTGCAATGAAAGGAAATCTGGAGAGCTACCAAACCCCTGGCATTATAATGAATTGGGGCCATTAATGATATTACTGACAGGAAGGCTGGAAAGAAGAAAACAAAGAAAAAGAAAATCACAAAAAAGAACACTTATTGAATGGTTCAAAAACGTGGGATATGCATATTTGTCAGGGGCCTCGGGCATTGTAAGACTGGTCCACTTGCACCTAAGGGTCATTCCGTGACGAGAATGTTGCAAAACTGTGGGGGTCTTTTGTTGAGAGAAAGTCAAATTGTCTATAAATATGGATTATTTCAATTTTGGGTGACAATTTATGTAAATCCAAACATTTTAATTCGGTTTTTGTCCCCGCTGAAGCGGGTGGCAAGATTCAACCTCACACGCACAGCACACCGGCAACCTGCACCTGCCGGGCCATATGAGGATAATGCAGCAAAAATATTGAATTGACCGGATGCCTTCCTGATTCGGGCCATTCTAACAGTTTTTTCTGCGGGTGGCTTTAACCTTTGGGGTCACCATAGGCCTACCATCATGCAAGGTAGCATGATAGAAACAGTGCTGAATGGCCCATTAGCTCTCCAAAGCCCAACCGCCACCCCTTGTAGTAATTTCTTTTTCTTTCGACCAGGGTAACTGGCTACCTATCCTCTTTAGAAACCTGATGGGGTGATGGATTATCCACCGCCACCTCACCCAATGGGGGGGGGTTTGACAGTAAGTACTGTTTACCAGGATAACAGTAGCAGGGCCCTCAAAATGAAAGCTGACCTGACATCAAAACCTGACCTGACCTTGCAAATTTGTTAATTGTCAAAAATATTGGGTCTTTGGGTGACCATCTGGGACATTTTCTTAAAAGTAGAGGTCTTTGGTCGTTTTTTTATATGTCGCGCGGGCACAAAATAGGGGTCTTTTGGCGGAGCAACACTTGTTTTGTTAAAAAATGGAGTCTTAAAGCGCTTATATATAAGCATCGGCCTATCACCTGTAGAACAACAAGAGTTAAAATCATATAGGCCCTAAACATTTCAATGGTGTACATGATTATATTTCGTCCATAGCTGCCTCATATCTATCTTTCATCCAGCCCCATATACTACAGTGGATTATTCAATATGATTAATGAAATTATATTACCATTTTGTTAACTACAGCTGTATGCATCATATTAACTTAATATCAAGGACGGAAAATGAAAATGCTGAATCTTATAATTAATCGTCTCATATTGGGCTGATCAAGTCTGTCAACAGATGTGATATCCCATCTCATTCAAATGTTATTGGTTAACATGATAAGGAAATGTTATACAGGTCGGTTACAGTAATTTAAAACAACTCCCTCTTCCCTTTTTTTCCTGAGTTGTTGCTGTGTCCGAGTTGCGGGGTCTACTAAAATTTTACCATGAAGTAAAATGTAGTGACTATTCAAGTTTTTCAGCAGTTTTAAATAGAGCGACTGGTCAATCCTAGCTACATGTATGCTACTGATGCATAATTGTATTGATCCTCCCACAATTCACCAGTTTGGGAAATTTTTTCACCTTGTCAATAGGGTCATGTGATCTCACAAAAATCCTATTCTTAATCCAAAAACCCTGACTTTTACACTCTTTTAACCCACAATGTTTATATTTATATGAAATTTTTGTGGTCCTTAAAGGAAATATGTCAAGATTTTTGTCAAGCTCAGTTTGACTTAAACATTCATAAAAATATATGTACATAATACATAAATTCCTGAACAAAAGATACAATTTTGTAAATTTAACAAAATAGAGGCATTTAAATTTTTGCTTTTTTGACATACGAAGTAATCGGGCAGATTTTTCACCACGGCTTCATTGATCAAAAGCGCGCCAATTTGGGCTCTCCTCGTGACGTCAAATGTGACCAAAACAATCGTGTTGACTCGAATTGTTATTGCTGAAACACTGTAATATTGATGGAGTAATGAAAGTAATAATTTGAAAATACGTTACAGAATGACATATTTTTGTTTCATTTCGTTGTGTTTTAAAATTATTATTGAAGTGGCAACACTGGGATATGGTCACACGACGTAAATTATGGATGGTCATCACTTTGACGGCACGCCATTTCCTGCGATTGGATTTGTCGTATCGTTTTGCGAGTAAGCTATTGGGGCGGGAATTAAAAGGGCAAAATACTCAACAATGTTGACATTTTCAACTTTATTTTGATTATATTATCTATCGTTACTTAAGTCTTTCGCACTCCAAGCCAAATTTTCCAAATATTCAAGCAGACATAGTTTCCTTTAAACTTGAAAACTATTTATACATGGTTAAGAACTGACACATGTTTAGTACATACTACAGGCACATTGCAATGGGCATTATGGAATTGATTCAACAAACACCTCTGGATATGCCACTGATGGCAAAATTCCACCATCTTGTGTTTAAATTATTACCTCGCTTTTCATGGTTGCAGAACTCCAGCTTATGATTTTGACTGTGTAAAATAGGGGCTTGCACAAATTCCATGTGATAGCTAGACACTGGGGAACAGCAAAAATGTGGTCTGATTGACCTTCTTTTCACTGAAGATCTGATCTTAGCTCTAGACCATGTACCCAGACACAATATCTGGGGGCCTTGTTATTAGTCGATGATCTGATACTCTAGGATGTATTCTACATAAATCTTCTTAGAAACTGCAAAATTCTTGCAATTTCTTGGTTAATGCCCATGTTTATATGGGACACACATATACCCGGGCTCGTGCGTACCGCGGAAGTTGAGTTATTTTAAGTTTATTACGTGTGGCGTGTTACAGAGCATTTTCTTCATACTCGTCGTGTGCCATTTACATTGGCGTATAGCATGATTGTGTTGACGTTCAGATTCGTTGGTGGGTATTCGCAGTCTTTTATAAAATATGTTAATTACCTCATATTATCAAAATATGTTTAGAATGAGAATCAAGGTATTGTTTTAAGCCTGTGCCATGTATCTGTTTGTGTAATATAACCACGGTGATAGCGCATTTGTTTGCATATAACGACTCGGCCTTTGGCGTTGTGTCTACTTAAAATAATGCTATCCGTCTGTTAACACTAAACATTTTTGGGCAGTGTTTTATTCTGTACCACATCTTGATTGCACAAAGGCTGGGCAATTTAAAAAAAATGTTTCGAATGATATCTTAAGCCTTCCAGTAAAAGACGCACCAGAGAGGAAATTAGGTCATGACTGGATCAGTGACACATCATGTACCTTTACTTACATTTATATAGGTAATGTATGGGCACATATTGGTTTATATGGCACTAAAATACCAGTACTCATAGTGAAGATCCACAGGTTTGAAGGATTAGCTGCTAATCTATATAACAATCACATCAAATTAAACTCGCTAAAACAAAGCACGTACAAATGTTTTGAAGGCATGAAATTTTCACTATTTTGGACCGCGGAGGGCAAACACAATTCATAGTGTTGAATATGAATATTTTTCATCCGCCTAGGCCTTTTAAGTAATCACATAAATTGGCTAAAACTTAATGCTAGCCAAATTGCCAAAAAAAAAAACAAACAAAAAACTGGCTGTGAAAATATCATGTTTTGCCCTAATACAATACTTGAAAATTAACACATCTTCATCATGCAGGTAATTTATAACACAATATGATAAAATTTTCTGTCCTGTAAAATCAAAATATAATATACGTTCCCATAGCTATTTATCTAGTTAGGCTTTATGTGGGTGCAGATAGGCCTTTGTAACAATTTAGATGCAATTGTTACTGTTCTTTTTCATTTTAGACATTTAGGTTGTTTAGGACGACCAAGGCAAAACTGCTGGGCACGTTTTCAGACAACATTAAAATTTCATGGATAGCTGTATCAGATGTTCTCAGGGCTTAGTATGATAACTGAGCCCTGTGGGGATACATTATTTGCTGGGTCTTTTTTCTATACTACAAAATTCCTTCTAGTCTAGTAGGTCTATGGTTTGACCAGAGGGCAGTTTAACTAATCAAATAATGCATTGCAATCAGTGTTTATATACTGTACTAAACACCATCAGTACTCTTCATTACTTAAAGGTGAAAAGTGTTCAAGACTTTATTTCACAGGACATTTCTGATCATGTTAAAAGATTCCTTAAGTACGTGTGTTTTAGGTTAAAATGTGGTAAAAATTTAGTGTGGCTAAGAACAGGCTCTTTTTTTTTGTGGGATGCACATGACTTCAATGAGGTTGAAATAATCAAACTGGGTTGCTTTATGGGGTAATGGACTTATTTGTCGCAAATCGTCTGGGTTTGACCTTTACATTCTAACCAACCAATAAGGATTTTTACTTGTACTCCACGAGCATGGGTCAGAGAAAAAGAAAATTAGTACTAGGATGTTAATGCTCTCTGGCATGGCCTGACAAATGTGGTACTTACGGCAGTATTTGCCTCATCCCTAACAACAAATGCGTGCACACACACACCATACCAACTCACACAGACCACACACATCCCCTCAGGTACTAGAAAAATAACCTATTCTGAGGAAAGAGAGGCAAACAGTCAATAATTTCCCGCAAAATGCAATTACTGTTGGATTTGAAGTATGTGATGTCCTACATTCCTACCAACGCTGTCCATCTAATTCTGTGATTCTAGAGTTGATATTCTAGGAATTGAGAATGTTTATGTACTAAAATTCTACTAATGTTCAATATCTACAACAAGTTTTTGATCAAATTTACAATGCATGGGTAGGCATAAGGGTCTGGATTTTGAAAACAATTTTGTTCAAAGTTAAGCTAAATTTTGCCAATATTTTGGGAAAATTTTTACAAATTTTGGTAGCAAAATGAAAATGTGCTATTTTCAGTGATTTCTTTCTAGAAAAAAACAATTTTTCTATGATTTTGTGATTCGGCGGTATTCAACCTTTCCACTAAAGAACCCTACTACCCTTCGGGAACTCTGGTCAACAGAATTTTAGTTTGAGATGTGAAGCCGAAGTTCAACCCTTACGCTTTGACGTCCGCCGCTGCTTTTCAAATGCCACAATGAATCAAACTAACTACTTGCTTTAACTTTGATCCAGGTATAGGCTTATAATGCCATTTCAACAATTTTGGTCAAAGAGTAATTTTTTTACATAATCCAAAATGTAGCCCAGTCAGGCGTAAGGTTCCAACGGAGATTTTGAAAGGCACCTAATATTGTGTCATAAAGTAATTTCATAATAGATTAGACACCCAATAGATTTCCATTACCTTGCAATTTGGTCTACAAAATCTTTAAAGAGAGAAAAAAGGTAGTTTTTTTATTTTTTGCTTATATTTCAATGTAACACATAGGCTGAGTTTTGTATTTGCTCCTTTTCGAAATAGAAATTTTCAGGCAATTTTGTACCCAAAAGAAACATTTTTCAGCTTATTCCTTTCGATGGGGACATTTTTTTATGGAAGCTTTACATCAGGGCTAAATCATACTTTCCGAAATCTCTCATTGCAACTTTAAACTCACACATGGTTGACCAACAACCACGTTCAGTCTTTCAAATCTTTACTGATCACTATTTGTTGAAATTTTTTAGCCAACACACACGTTGGTGTCACCTACTAGGTCAATTTTGGGGGGGGGTTGCATTTCAACAGGTCAAATTGTTCCTGTGTCAGCTTGTTCTGACCTAATTGCATGTATCACATTACAAAATCACTGCACTGATATGAAGAGAGTGCCATATTGTGCACAGATCACTAGTAGTATGTACTGATATGAATCAATTGACCCCTCACTATAACAAACTTCACACCAACTGGTGATTTGCAGTGATAAACATTCCTCATCCTGGCAATTTTGGCTGGGTCATTTTGCCATTCCGTGCATGTGATTATTTGTTTACAAAGAGCGAGAGAGACCACGTTATTTCGGGTGAAGGTATTTTGCGAGATGCGAGTCGCGAGTTGCGGTTCGAGTTGCTAGTTATGAGTGCGAGTTGCTAGTACGAGTTGCGAGTTCCTGAATGTGCGTTGCGAGTTGTCGGTTCATGACTGGGCGGGTTGGATTTTTGCGAGTTGGAAATCTGCGAGTTGCGAGTTCCCCTCGTATTTGCGAGTTACAAATATGTAAAGCTTATTTTTTGCTATTTTTTGTTTTACTAAAAAACTGCTCTCAAATGTAAACGAGTGAAATTTTACTCCCAAAAAGCAGTGAAACTCTTGTAAATCACTCCAATAGAGCAGTTTGGTCTTAAAAGTGTGAATTTCCACTCAAAAAGAGTAAAACTTCACTCCAAAAAGAGGGGGATTTCCACTCATTTTTTGTGTTTATCCTTCGTTTAAAACTAATTCTCAAGATGTGTTGTCGGCTTCATTTACCTCCTCAAACGAGTGGAAATTTAACCCTTTTTGGAGTGATTTTCACTTTTTTGAGTAAAAATTTGTTTTTTGAAGTACAAACCACTCACTTTGGAGAGGTTACAAGAGTTTTCAGTCTTTTGGGGTGAATTCACTCGTTTACATTTAGAGAGTATGAGATTCAGGCTTGTAAGTCAATAATACCAAAGAACTGTTGCTTTTTATTGCATTTTGGTTAATGTTCATATTCCTTTGTACATTTTTTTTGGGCCTTTTTCTCATTTTAGGTATAACTGCTAAGTATAGCTCTTCGCATGCCTAGTCTGCATCATATGCTTTATTCTGTTAACAAAGATAGGCACATGAATATCAAATAGATGTGAAGGCAAATGTACTTCTGCCCTACATTTAAGTGCATGTATCTTTCATAGTCATGCAAAACTTTGTAGTTCACTGATTTGACAAACAGTCCTGTGGTCAAAAGGTATTGAGATTTGTGATATTTTACAACATCAAATCTGTCATCCTGTTTTTAATACGTTCTTTGTCCTAACCAGGTAAACCCTGATTTAACAAGTGACAGGGGGACATTTTTAGGATACAAATTTCTCTCTCAATTGCACGAATTCGATTATAGCCACCTTACGCAAACCTTCCGATAGGGTTTATGGGACAAACAAGTACAAAAGAAAAAAAAAAAAAAAAAAAAAAAAAACAAACAGCAAAACCTTGTTTTGAACTTGCCTGCCTAACTTAATTGTCCCGCATAGAACCCCGTGCTTTGACTTTATGTCGTGCACGACAGAAAGTACTAAAATCATCATATTATACATACAGACCAGCGCATTCGGCTTAGTCACTTCAGGTGTGATCTAATACAATTGGTAAGCATTCCAAATATACAAGAAACGCAGGTTCAAAAAAAATTGGGGGCGCTTCTTTCTGGAAATCTCATTTCTCTTTAGCATGGAAGACATATAGGGCCCACTTTTTCCACTGTTGTTTATGTCTGTTGTTGTTTTGTTGATGTAGTTGTTGTTGTGAACAAGGGTTAGCATTCCCTCTAATCTCCACATATTTCGATGGATTTAAAACACCAACGTTGAATCAATAGATCAACATGGTATCGCCTCCCTCGAGTTCTGATGAGGTCAAGGTCAGCATACCAAGGTCCAAAGGTCTTAAGGTCAAGTTTGTAAGATGCTAAAAATGTAAATGGACTTCAATTGGAAAGTTGAAAATTCAATTGGAACCAACTTGAGTCATAGGTGCTGCATTGTCTCCCTCAGTTCATTGATGATGTTAAAGTCACATGCCAAGGTCCCTGAGTTCATAATAAGCTACTCATTACAAACTCACGGCAGAACGACACATGCTGTCTGAGTCCGATGTCTTTTTTTTTTTTCTCCTTGCCTAAGAAGCTCCTGTAATATTATATAACTAGTGATAATTTTGTGTGCAAAATATATATTTGTATTCTTTCAAGGACTTTTCACTCCTTTCAGAACAAATTCAACAACCTAACTTAACTCTAACCCTAATTAATCAAAATTAAAGGAATACATGTTGGAATGCCTAAAATAAGCACCCTTCACTTTTCCTCAACTTTCACAGAACATACCGCATGATGCCTGGATACAGCTGCATGTTCCTATGTTTGAATTCATATGTCTTATAATGCAAGAGATAGAATTTTTTGTAGCAGTCCATTTAAATGCAGTCACTAACTGTGACCGAATGAAAAGACATTTACCCACCTCCACGCAATCTTGAAACCAGTCCAATGCAACTTTCCATTTATGTGTCTTAGATTCCTCTTTGACACATTTGAAACTCAAAATTCAATAACTATGAGAGCGGTTGGGGGGCTAGACAACCTTTTTCACCGCGGGTGGCCGCTCCAGCACATTCACATTCTCTAAAGTTATGCACTTGTCAATTTCAATCCCGGTCCTGGGGTCCCGGGACATAGGCAGGTATATGCCGGGACATAGCCTGGCATGTACAAAAAAGTATTGTGCCCCGCAGCCGGGAGTTAGCACCGGGACTTCGCCGGGAATGTAGCATAGCTTGGTCCCCGCCCTGCCGTGACAATCATTGATGATAGCTGGGACTTAAGCTAGGAGGTACAAAAATTTCCTGGTCCCCGGCACCACCGGGACTAAACGGGACTTTAACGCTGTGTCACACAAACCAATAAAACTAGGTTATCAGTGAGGTGTATCGCCCATCAATCTGTAGTAGGCTATATCACCATTTTATATAGCTACCATTGTCAGTCCGATCTCATTCCATTTCGTGAAAGCAGCCCAAGCTATACAAGTCACAACCTACCGAATCGTCGCAACGGTTGAGATAATCACTAATCCGAGATCGATTTTTCAACTTAAAATCGCAGAAACACATCAAAAATCAACAGGAAAATGTTTAAAAAAATTTATCAACTGAATCACCAGAAATTACTAGAAGTTTGTGTGATTCATTTAATTCATAACATCACCTTAAGGTAGTGAAAGCTAGTTGATATTTCTTGATAATGCCTGGAATATTGTCATTTCATGGATTTTTTAATAAACCTACTAAACAAGTTTGTTTCTCAAACATTCAACTTCAGATGTGGTGAAATTTCGGCTCGGTTCTGACACCTCGGCGATCCAAAATGTAGTATGATTTTTATAGCTAGACCCTAGTTGTCGCATAGCCGGGACCCAGCCGGGATTGTACAAGTTTTAAAGCGTCCCGCCCCCACTGCCGAGAATATACAAGGGATTGTCACACACACAACAACCCCGAAGCCCGGCTAGTAGGGGCTCGGGACAACAGCGGCGGGGGTTCACAGGCTACTTAAGCCGTGGACAAGGCGGGGGTGTCACGAGTGGCAAATTTTACATTCCTCATTCTGCCATCCCCGGCTAATTCCCGCTAGTCCCGGGACCCCCCCCGCGAGGCCGGATGAATATTGACAGTGGCATTAGTGTCGAAAATAAATTTGGCTATTATTTGAGCATCAAATTTGTTAGTTTTGGATTATGAGATGCGAGTTAGATATGATTAGTCATGGTTCACACCAGATATTGTTGAAATTGTAGTGAAATGCTGATATTGATGAATGAAACACACAGATCAAATTTTCCAAATAGGGTTTTTACTCAAAATATTTCAACCAAATGTGGTTCAGTTTCTCACTAATAATTTGTAGATTTACAGGGACTGATTTTTGGCAGTGTAGAAAATGGAGTAAAAATATAAAACAGATAAATCACTTTGAGAAAACTAGCAAATCCCCCTACCATGCATTATATTATTTTGAGGAAGTTGATCTTAGCTAAGACAGTCAAGTTAAGACTAAATTGTGTCAGGAGGGTATGTTATTTTAATAGTTATTTGTTCTGAAGCTTGTCGCGCTTAACTGTCTCGATCCACACATCAACTCCTGTTTATTGGCACGGTGATTATGGTGTAGCTAATGAGGCATATGCAGTTTTATGTTGGGTTTGTGTTAGAAACACACATTTCGTGATTCTAGTTAAACATCCCTCTCATACCACACACAAGCACCTCTATACTGGTTCTCAAAAAATGACAAGGCTTGGGGCCATTTGCGGGTCATGAGGTTACTAAACCAACTAAGACCAAACCTCAAGGGTGCTTTTTGTTCTGATATAAAAAATATAAGGCTATCCTCTTTGTTCCCGCCAGGCTCATTCACATGTTCATAAATATGCATTATATAATTTGACAAGTTGTAGACGTCTTACTAAGTAATTTGGCTACAGAAGTGCACGAAAGGTGAAAACAAGGTGAATAAGGGCCTTTATTTCATTGGAATTGGACAAATACTAAATGTTATAAATTTTCCAAAGTTGTTTAACAAAGACATTTGAACTTCACGGCTTCAGATGGGGACATGGATTAAGCTTTGATTACATCTTTTAGAGCGAGTGTAAATCGCTCAGTGCACTTGCAGAAAGGTGATAAACATAAAACTAGGCCTTTGTTTAGAGTCACCAGCATAGTCTAAGGTTATTGTGGCACCTAACAATAATGGAAACTGAATATCTGAATACAATTTAATGTGTATGTATCTTATGAAATCATAAATGTGAAATTGGGATGTGAACCTTTAATCACCTAAAATGATGAAGTAAAGCAACTCGCAAATTCTAGGAACTCGCAACTCGCATGTAACAACTTGTAAATTTCAACTCGCAAAATCCACTCGCAACTCGCATTCAGGCACTCCGGCACCTCACAACGCGGCAAATCAACTCGCAATCAACTCGCCGTTTTAACTCACAACTACTCGGCAACTCGGCATTCAGGAACTCGGCAAAACTCGTACTCGCAACTCTAACCTACTCGCAACTCGCACTCGCAGCTCACGACCTCGGCAACTCGCGACTCGGTCAGATTCTCCAAAACCCCTTATTTCGCAACTATCACCATTACACATAGTGTTTGTTTTAAGTTTTTCTGATCTAACAGGCATGATGTGTAATTCATAAACAAGTGATAATTAGCTTTTGGAACGTATAAGTTTACAATTTTGACAGTTTTATGAAGTTTATTTTTGTTGTTACTTAGAACTGTTTAATCCAAAGGCCATAAAATATGTTTTGACCACAGGATTTAATGAGTAGGTGTTAAACCATAACAAGCAAAGTGATGTAAATATTGACAATTTATATAACCAAAATATCCTTTACATGTAGCTGTGATCTCATATTTTCACAACTCCTATATAGCCTTTCAAATAATAAATACTTCTGTGAGCTAATTAATTTACGCATCTTCAATAATTAATCTTGAGTTTGAAAAAAGACGAAAAGGAACGAATAACAACCCTCCACTTCCTGTTTGTGAGGATGTGGACGTACTTTTGTGTCTTCCATGACATTAGTTTACTGGTGTTGCGGGTAAGACGGCAGTGAAGGAGCAAGGGGGCGCGAGTGTTGAACACAGTCACATTAACTCAGAAATACCGCGTGTGCCTCGCAGGCCCTCAAAAGAGCCGCTGATGATATGTTATTGGAAAATGTCGGGGGGGGGTCATTCAGGGGATTTCATTTTGATTGGAGTGTCGGGGTGTGGGTGGAGGACAAGTAAAGTAAAATTAGGAGGGGGAAATCAGAGTTCGAATTTTATTGCTTTTGTTTTTGTTTTGATGTTTTCCTGGGATAAGGATAGACTGATGTCTATGTTGACTTGAGGGGAATAAACTACAATACATTGCATATGTACAGGTTTACAACTACATTGTGGGGGAGAATAACGTACAAAAGTGTGCTTTCTTAATGTTTTGAGGGTACCCGGCACAGTGTCATTCCTAGAAGGGGGTGTGACATCCCCCATAACAGAATCCGGACGGCAAAATTTGTCCTTTGCGTCGTCAAATGTCAAACTATGGCCCGGAAAAAAAAAAAAAAAAAAGAAAAAATTGGTAATATCAAAAGATTAAGGTTGAATAGGGACTGAAAGAGGTATTTTTTACTGATTTGTTGCAAATTATGCTTTCGATTGCTTCTATGCAGTATATAAAGTTTGCTGAAATTTGTTAATGGTAATTACGTCGTGCAGTAAGCTTTTGTCTGTGCAGATGATAGTTTTGCACCTATTTTCTAAAACTCCCATAACATCAATGCTCACCTAAAAATTCCCACAAGTCGGTGTATACAACATATTTTCACATGAATTATAATACTAACTCTAATGCAAATATTTCTCTCATAACTCTTATGTGAAATCCTAAACGGTATGGACAGATCCAGATCAATTTGTTTCTCTTCCCCGAAACGCAGATCAGAGATCGGGTCAGATCACGGGAAACCATTATTTTCAGAACAGAACACAACGCAATGAGTGCGAAAGTACGGCTACCTTTCGAAGTGTTAAAGTGTACAAATGCTATGCGTAACCTTGGTGATCAAAGAATACTTTACGTGTAACCTTAAAAGTATGCGCTTAAAGTGCAGCGACACTAACCAAGCCTGCACACACCATGTACGCATTACAGATCTGGATCAAGTTCGGCCTTGCCTCGTATAGGACACAACCTGTCTAAGAAGAAACGGCGTTGATCTGGATCTGCGCTGTCGTGTAGATTGCCCCAATTACAACAAATTTTTCAAATTTCACATAAATTTGATTGATTGATTATGTGTGCTGCACGCATGTGTTTGTGTTTGTGTGTGTTACATACTGCACCTGAGCTGTGTTGAGTAGCATATAGGCAACAACCTGTTCAATGACATTTAAAAAAATGCAATGGATATAAATGGCATGCATAAACCATTAACATTGCAATGTGATCACACTTAATTTACCTTTCATATTACGATACTAAAATAGCATTTACGTAAAGTATCAACACAAACCCTTATACATTACAAATCAGGCAGACTCATTCTTGAAGCACCTTGGGCACATACCAACTCAATTATATCAAGCATCAATTCAATTGTGGCACCTCTCCAAGCACAGTCTATTGCACTCTAGCAGACTGATTCCTGGAGGTAATCCCATAGAAGCTCCTAATTCGTGGCAGAAATGCAGTTCCATTGACAATACCTCAATACACATATTTTCCCATTATACAGTGAGGTCATGCACATAGCAACACAAAACGACCCCATTATCGCATTTGATAAACATGACCAATTCTGGTCGAACACTGGTCAGAAGTGTTCATGTTCAGAAATCAAATAGACTTGGACTTCATTTCAGTGTGTTCACCATGATGTGGCACTATCCACTTTGCTATCTTAATTTATCAAACTCATTTCTACTTCATTGTTCTCACATGATGTGGCACTATCACTTTGCTTATCTTAATTTCCAAACTCATTTCTTTACAGTTTACATTCCAATGATAGTTTAATGCACCTATCAAAAAAGGCCCCGGCCCTTGGGTACCCAGGGATGGCTGGGACTTGCACACGAGGTGGCATTTTTGAATGTTAACCCCCGGCCATATCCCAGTTCCCACCAAGTCCCGACCCTGCTGGGCAACATTTTTATGTCTAACCCTCAACCAAGTCCCGAACCCCGGCTCACCGGTCAAAAGCAGCAAAATGGTTTAAACCTGTTGTGCGATTCATTTCCGGGTTTATAGAGGTCAGCTTTTTGGAAGAGGGGACACAAATCCGACCTGAGCCATGCGCTTCGGCGTTTGTCCCTAACCCAAAATCCGCGGCCTTTTTTGACAATACTGAACTCATGAACAAGTCCCAGCATACGCCCGGTACCCCGGGCAAAAAAAAGGATCAACCACTGGATATCATGTAGTACAGTCCGCCGGCCATTCCCCGGGTCCGCAGGGGGCCGGGGCATTTTTTGATAATTGCATAACTCCTGCTTAAAAGTTAGAACTTAATAGCAGTGTGAGAATTATTAGGTAGGCCTAACTGTTAAATTACATCAGCTTACTTCTACATTGGACCCTTATTTATTAAGCTCTTATGGAGTGGGTTTGATTTTTTTGGTCCACTTCAAATGGCATTATGAGTCTTCTGCCCCTGCCCCTTTCCGTCAGTTTATCTTCTTTCCCAGATCTGTTTAATATTTGTTGACAATTTCTTTCAATGTTGACATTTGTTAGAAATTCCACGACAAATCAGCAGATATGCCTGACCTACAAAAAGATTCAAGGACTGCACTGGTCAAATTCCAGGCATGCAACCACCACTTATCCATGCAGAATTTGAATTACAGTTAAGACCATTCTACACGGTGCAAATTCCCTTGCAACAAGCTTGCAACAGACTCCCCTGAGAACCTTGAACAGATTTGTCCGGGTAGATGGGCTGTTGCAATGAAAATCCACATCCTGTGCTACGGTGCAAATTTTTAGAGACATTTCTATTTCAAGGACGGCTTGATACCACCCAGTAGAGAGTCCAGTACCTTTCTTTAACCAATCAGATTTCAGGTAGCTCATCAACATTCCTTGATCAAGGATGAAGAATATGGGCCATGTAGGGATAAACTTCATTTTTTCATTCTTTGTCTTGGGTTTAATGAACACACTCCTTGATGTAAATAGACCCAAACAAACTTACATGCACAGAGTTTGGATTGAAGAAAATGAAGTTTTTGGAATGTTGGACAACTAACCATGACAAAAAAATAAAAGCAAACTAGCACTTGAAGCTATAGCCAGTGAAATTGGAGTAAACATGCTATACATCACTGAGCTGGGTAATAGGGCAAAGTGTTGCTGTTTTTTAATGGTTGAAATCTTTGGTGTTTTTTTTAAAGTATATAGTTAAACAGGTCGTATGTCCATCGTTCAGTCGAACTAGGATAATGATTTATGAAGACATGATTTTACAATAACTCTTGTACAGTCAAATCTATGAAAAGTGGATCTACAGTAATTGTAATTATATCAACTTTTTAACATGTTAAACCTTTGGTCATTGAATGATGAGATGAGCACCAATTCATACTTTGCTCTTTTATTATTTAATACTTCTACTAAAGGTTAATTTGTCCTTTATGGGAAAAAAAAAGATCAACACATTGAAATTTAGGGATCACACTATCAAAGCTTTTGTTACAAAAGTGTAAAACTATAAATATATCGAATTATATACAAAAACCAATCCCTAACACATGAGCATTCCTTTTTAAATATTTTTCCTGTTACCACTTTTTCTGACTGGATATACATTTATATCAATACTAATAGATAAAAAGTAAAGAATAATATAGTAATAAAAGCCAGGACACTGCCCCAAATGTTTAGTAATTCTAACTTACACAGAAAACAAAACAAATAATTTGAAAAACGCGACCTAACAGTTACAAGAGTATCACCAAAACCACAATTCCAGCCCCCATTTCAAGGGACCTGTTGCAGGCCAATTTTGCATCGTGTAGGATCAAGGAATTGCAGTGGTGCATCTTTAGGAATTGGCAAGTAGTGGGGCACTTGTGTTCGTAATACGTAATCCGGCAATGTCTTCTTTTTTTATTTAAACAAACCACAGAATCAGGATATTTGCTGCAGGTTGCAGCCACACCCTCAAGTCACAGATACTAAAAATACTGGAAATAATAGGCCTATCTGTTTCTCTTGAAAACACAAGTGCCATGCCCTAAAATACGGACATTCGTACTCCCTCAGATGTTCTTGCCACCTCCATCCACCACCCTTACCTAGCGCCACAGTCACCAGATCATGCTTTAATGGGGCTAAATAATTCCGGCTAATGCTTGTTCGCCACCAATGACTTGACACTATTGTAATTAGAAACTAACGTTTTGTCCAATTTCGTTTTCTCAAGGATCGGTGTGTCTGTGGTTGTCACTCGCTTATAAGACAAACCATAGGATTGAGCAGGAACATTCATTATCACAGTAGGGAACAGGTAAACCATTATCAATCCGTAAGAATATAGCCTTGCTCAACTTTTCAATACAATTAATTTAAAATGATACTACTCAGACGACAAAGTGTCGACAAAGTTTTGTTTTTAAACAAGCTTGCCAGAACCTTTTTTATAGTATTATTAATAAAAAAGTACCCACCCATTGAAAAATGGTATCGACTCAACTCCAATGTAAATACTGCATGCATTTCAATGGAGCTGTACTCTAAGGTCAAGTTCAGGTCTCATTTTGGATTCTGATGATAACATGCTGTGAAACTTGACCATGGTTACAATAATGAGTAACCATACAATATTCTGGAAGGTCCAAACTTAGATGCAAAATGTTATTTCAGTCATTGGAGGCCTGGAACTGGATGTTAGGGCCTACATCCAGGGTTTCATTCAAACTGTTCCTGCAAAGCAACCAATAAACATTTTACTATCTAGTGCCTTACTTGCTTTTACTCTGGACCTCAACCAAATTCACATATACAGCTCTGCTACCACAAGCATGAACACTTAATTAGGGATTGAAATCCATGAATAGTTGATATTTTGGTAAAACTTATCTGTATAAAATGTTTGAGGGAGTGTAAAAGTTTGTGTTGTAGCTTGTAGCGTTTAACGGAGAGCGTATTGATTCTGGCCGATTTTTTTTCCAAGCAAAAACATTTATGTGGCCAAGACCATCTTAAGGATTTGTATGGGGCCTGAAGAACTCTAACTGTACACAGCTTGAAGGTTTATAGAATTGCTGTACTTATTGTAAATAATAGCACTATATTTTCAAATAAAAAATATTTTTTTCACTCTATCCCTACTTATTCACACACGCCTCATCTGAACTTTAGGTATGTCCGAGAATGGTCTTGTGGTTTCAGGCAAATCCGTAATACTTTTGATAGAAGATTGTGTACCACTCGGAATTGTATGAGTTGATATAGTAAGTTTTTATTATTCGTATGAGCTATAAGTTATCATTGGTAAAGAAGTTTTAACCATTTCTTTTAAACAAAAACATGAAAGAAACAAAAAATCTACCCTTACCAACCAAACCCGACCCTGCCTTCTATTTTTTAAATACTGGGTGAGAAAAATATGTTTGGATTTGGTACCAATATATACATGAAATCGGTAGGAGCTACTGTATAGGCCGAAATTGAAACATCCATTTTGAAAAGAATATTCGCAGAGTAGTTTTTTAATCATTTTTAAACACCTTAGTTTTTGTGATTGGTAAATTTTACCCAAAATCACATTTTTGGCACTTTACAGAAACGCAGAATACCTAGGATTATGCCCATAACAATAATATTATTTTCCCTATGGTATATGGTATCATTTACCATCATGGTAAAAAAACCCAGATGTATTTACCATATGCCTACAGCAAGTTACAAGTAAAAATGACTTATTCATGTTAGACAATACTGCAAACTGCAACCAGCATACATATTGCTTTGTTATTTGTTATATTTTTGTTTTATTGGTTTATATAGCAGTAGTGCTTGTAGCACTAAACTTTTTTGGTCGTAAGTGGTTAGCACAGGTACATTGTCGTGATATAGTTCTTTAAGTCCTTTTTGATCAATGTTGCCACAGAAGTTGAATTTTAGACTGAATTCAGTTCCAAAGACCTGAAATCTTCACAATACAGTTCTACAGACCTCTTTTAAGTGATAAAATCAGTTCCAAGTCCCAGTTTTGGATTAAATCGCACCAAAGAGTGAAAGCCAGAAAACAAAAACCATTTTAATGTACTAACAAGCATGATTTTGGTAGATGCTGTCGTGCAAGACGAAAAGCCAGCATGTTTTTTGAAGACGAGCAGGACAGCAGGCAATTGCAATCTTTTTTTGGGTCAATTTTTCTTTTCTGTACTTGTTTGTTCAATATTCGTTAAAAATAATTTCAGTAATGTTTTCTCCAAACAGTAGCGTTAAAACGCTTGACATAGGCCTGACTTACACTTTTATGTTACAAATACTAGAAAACATTTTGGAAGTTCCTTCTATAAATCGGACACTAATTTGGCATACTCAACAGTTTGTTACACAGGACCATAATGTTGTAACATTGGGAACTGGCAACTGGTTTTGCATGAGTTATATCATGGTGTGACACACACACATTAAGGCTAATTCTTTGAACCTGGCAGGTTGCCACATTAGGCTCGCTCAGTTTGACCATTTTGTTATCATTAACGATTGCCAAAATATTGTACTTTAAGAATGTTGGTGGTAAAATTTGAAACAATTGCCTTTTACACTGTAATATGTTAATATTACACCTGTCACAATCTCCTTGTGTGACTTCATGTTTCAGTCACCCGTTTTTTTCATAAGGCACTTCGATGGACTGTTTTTCAAAATGTATGCCTTACGATTTTTCAAATATAAACTCAATTTCGTGTATTGGTATTCTTATTCAAATACTACTTTGAACGAACAGGCACATCATGTTTTCATTTTAATATATGTTGAGTTGGAATTCTGCTATATAGAAGTGCAACCGATTCCTATTCAGTCATATACCTTCATGGTAAGGAGCATACACTGTCAAATATATTGTCCACTTTTTAACAGAATTTACTGCAGCATTTCTGACAACAAAATTACAATAGCCGTACAAAATACTTCATCAAAACACTTAAAAACACACTTTTTGTTAGTAATTACAGTGATTGGTCCTCAGTACAGAGAATGACAAATTCACCTGTGCAAACACCTTAGAAGTAATGTTTAGTAGGCCTATCCAAAAATGTACAACCATTTTTTACAGTAAAATTTAGAGTTTGTATAAAATATATTACATCAGACGTGTAAAAAGGACATTTCCAAGAAAGAAGGCGCCCAAATTTTTTTTCTAACCCCCCTGGTTGTTGCATATTTGGAATGCCATTTTATATGAATTAGATCGCATCTGAGGTGAATAAGGACGTTAGCCGAATGTCCGTCGTTATGTAATAAGATCATTAAGATGATGATTTTGCATTTCATGCAAGCATGTTTTTCTATGGAGATTGGCGATTACGACAACATGCAAGTTCAAAACATAGTTTTTGGTTTCCCTTTTAATTGTTTGTGCAATGAACCTTCGAACATTCTAGGTGTTTTACAACCTATCAAGTGCAAATTGAGAGAAACCTACAAAAGTTGTTACGAGATTTTGTTGGCAGAATTTCTCCCAGGATTTTTTTTTCCTGTAAAATATACAGTATTTTTTTCTTATAAACTTTAGTAAATCATACATGTTGATATTCTTTAAAATTGGAATAAGAGCTCCACACTTTTAAATTTGGTCATAATAGGCCTGGGAAAACTGGACATACAATTTACAGTATTTTGCTGTATTTGCAAATTACAGCCAAATACTGTCATTTTCTAAGCCTTTTTATAGTATTTTACTCTAAATTGCACTGTGCAGTGTAGGGAGGCCGTTGATAAATAAACAGTAGAGCTCCTAAAATAAGAAAGTCTTCAAATTCAATGTATAACAAGAAAACTTAAAAATCTATTTTCATAAAATGCTTGCACATGTCTTATTTTACTCAGCCAATTGTTTTGAAGAATAACATAAATAAAAGAAAGTGACCGTTAAAAACTAAGTGCTAATTAAAGTTATACACACACATACACACACGTGCATGCACAGCGCATGTTGTTGAGAACCTACATCAGGAAGAAACAATTCTCATGGGAGTATTTCCTTCAAATACTTGAGTACAATGTACTTTGATGTGGGACCTCAATGCATACCATTTCATGTCAAAAAGTAAAACTAATATAAATTACTCTCACATGTGGACGAAAATCATAAAAAAACAGTATAATGTGAAATTTACTCTCAGGAGACCAAAACTCTTTAATGAAAACTAACACTTCTCTAAGTAGCAATTTTAATCGGGCTCTGGGATAAAATAAGTTTTAGGTTTCTTTTAATTTTAAAGAGTTGTGTGAAAAATGTTACATTTCACATTACTTTTGTAGCAGGTGATGGTTCTATCCCTCTCTCCAAAACATGTGACGCAATTTTTCTAACGTTTCAGGAGATATGGAACATAAATCTACACAATTTGCGGTTTTGAGCAAACATTTGGGGGAAACTGAGTTTATGGTGCCTACGAACCCCTTTTTGGGCACCACACATACACACACAAATGAAATCCATTAATGTATGTATATACACTGCAATATGAATAAGTCGAGTAAGTTATAAATACAAAATAAATAAATTCATGAACATATAGAGTATTGTTTTCCTGTGATGGTTATAAGAGTGAAATTAATTTCTGATGCTCATAGCTCTACAACAACTGGGCGTATACAGAAGGAATCAAATTTTCCCTTGCTTTTCCATGAAAAAAAGTCAAATACCAAAACCATGTACTATATACTATTAATTATAGTAACCAAATGTGCCATGCCACATAGTGTAGAATAACCAGACATGGTTTATGTAATCAGTGGCCAAGGTCTTGACCACATGCAGTGTTTTAGGTCATTGGGAAGCATGTACAATTTTTAAACTTTGCAAGGAGGAGGGACCTGCAACCTTGTGCATAATTACAGTCTTACCAGTGACTTGTGGGAGTGCTCTGATTGGCTGCTACCTAGCCGGGTAGCAGGTCCTATCTTTTGCACTGAGCAAACTTTTAATCTAATTACAAATGTGCCAAGGCTGGTAGGGCAACTAGAAGAAAAATGAAGGCACACCTTTCATCGAACCTAAGCACTGGAAACAAGATGGTGTGAAAACCAGCTATTTAATGAATTTGGTGACTGGAGGAGATCCAATTAATCTATTACTGGAGCCCCAGTGGGCTATTAGAATAATTAGTGGACTCAATTTGATTGTGGCTATTACCGGTGTTGCCTACAAGGACCACTGTAATGTACGAGGGTAAAGACACACCACTGAAACTAACGTCAGTTATTTTACTGAAGTCTCAGCATAGTAAAGCGCAAAGGCTACATTAATTTTGACTCCAGAGCCCCCCAGCCTTGGACAAGGCTATTTGCATCTGTGTCATTAGCCCCACTAACTTATGTCCTATAAATTGATGGCCTTGCAATGTCCGTTGCAATCGTGGTAGAAAGGGCCTTATATTCACAAGGTTGAAAGCAAAAATTTGGACAAATGATTTTAAAACAACCTGTGGCCCCAGCCAAAGCAAAATGACATGGCTTTACGTTTAAGATTGATTTGGAAGGTTTTGTCTCTTGAAATAGACCTACAGACCACAAAATATTACTGATAGTATTTAAGATCATAGGCAGCATCAAATGAAGCAAAATAGTAAGATCATGGTATACATATGATCAGATCTAGAGGCACTGTCAGTGATTCACCAAACCTCTATTGAAATTTGCAGGACTGGAGATTGAACAAAAAGGGGAAAAAAACAGCAGTATTCAAAATAATGAAATCCTCCATTCATTATGTTGTTGTAATAATGTCAGTACACAGTACTGACTAAAATATTTGATTTTGTCCTATTAGGTAGCTTCTGGTTCTATCATTTGCAGGATATGGTAAGGTGCCTGTACTTGTTACAAGACAGAAAAAATCTGATTTTTAGATTGTCTAATTTAGCACATCACTGATTTGCCTTTAAGTTGGTATATCCAAAAGCCTTATCATCCGTTAATACGTATAAATAACATCTCCTTTCCTTAAAAAAAGCAAAAAAAAAATCAACTTACAGAAGGATAACACAGGTTGGTCTAAAATATTGAGCAACCCACAAATGCCAAAAAATGCCACCGTCCACTGTACATCTACGAGAAGACCCATGATGAAATTGCTGTTGGGAAAAGAGAAATGGAAACAGGTCCCAGATTAGATATAGTAGAAATATATATTGACTTGTATCGTATCCTATAGACGTCAAAGATAAAAGTTAGCCTAAACCTTTACGCTTTCCATGCATGCCTCTGCTGATTTTTTTTTCTCCTCTGAAACAC